>JXCR01079017.1:158124-197766 GCA_002079205.1 Phalaenopsis hybrid cultivar
CCCCCCCACACACACACATGAGAGGTGTCAAGCCCTCTTTTTTAAAGAGACACAAATTCCCTCCTTTCTCCTAAGAGATAAATCTATTCTTCCAAAAGACATGTATCTTCATTCAAAAGCCTTCTCCTAGTGTCTAGATGCATTGAATCACTTGGGAGCCTTTTAAAAGATCAAAATCTGCAAAAAATTGGTCCATAACCATTTCGGGCGCTGTCGGCATTGGTCTAGGCGCCGTCGGTGCCGGTCTGCAACAAGTACATTATTTCGCTCTATTTGGCTCCGTTTTAGCTTTATTTCACCCCATTTTAGTTGTATTTCATTCCTAACAGATAGACCTACAAATTAAACATGAAAACAACCTTTTTTAAAAGTTTAATTTCATTTAAAAATGTGTGAGAAGTGTAAATGAGATTAAACATAGAAAGACATATCAAAATGTGTGAGGACAGACTTTTCTTTCTTGCTTGTTTTTGCTCCAAATTGCACCATTTTTACTTGTTTTTCTCCAAAACTACAATTCTTGTCCCTGAAAAAAAATATGCAAAATACCTTCCTTTGAAGGATAATATCATTAAAAATAATTAAAATTGAGCATAAAATATATATGAAAAAACAATCATTTTGGGTGCAATTAATTTGATGTGGAAGAGGGATGTCCTGTTTTGGGCTTAATTTTGAGCTCCAAAATTGAGCTCAAGTAGTGGGTTTGAGGGCTTGAGGATGGTTGGGTTGAACTCCAAAGGTCTTGAAGAAGCTCTGGGTGCAATTTGGCAGAGTTCCCTTAAAGAATTTCAAGCTCTCCCACCATAGCCGTGGAGGGTGAGTTTAAATAGAGGGGCTTGGAGGCTGCAATTGGGCCAGCCATTGGGTGGCTCTAATTTTTTATGTTGAGGGCAGAAATGTACAATAATCAAATTTGGATGAGACATCTTGGATGGGTTTAATTTTGGGTTTTAGACAAGGGGGAACTTTTGGATTTGGATTTCCCGGCAGCCAAGGTGGTCGGCCGATCAAGAAGGGGTCACCATCTGACTCAGGGAGGTCAGGGCTTGGTTTTGATAAAGTCAATTAGGGTTGGCCATGTGTAAATGCATTAAATTGAAATGGAATGGGGGAAGAGCTATTTTGGGTCAAATTGGGTAAAGTCATGAATTGGGGTTTGGGTTCACTCACCAAGAAGGGTTTGGATGCTGAGGGAAATGAGATGATTCAGCTTAATAAACATGGTGAGGTCTCTATCCAAGTGATTTTCCATAAACATGATGTTTGGGTGTTTCTTTAAGTGGGTTAAAAAGGCTCTTAAGGATATTTTAAAGTGATTTAGTCTCTTGTCATTAATAGCTTGATGATGTGGCATATCTCTCATGTCTCACCTATGGCTTGGAAGTGGCTTGATGGTTTGTCCTTAGCTTTGTTAATTTGCATGAGAAAGGATTTTGAATTTATTTGGTATTTTTGGTGAATTTTGGAATGATTTTTGATTTGGAATGATTTGATTATGGATTTAGAACTTAGGGAATGATTTTAATTAAAGGGATGATGGGGAGGAAAATCATCATATGGACTTTTAATTGAAACTGGGCTTTTTGAATGACTTAAAGACTTTGGCCTTTAAAATTGAAATTGAATTTGGGTTAAAATTTGGGCGAATGTTGAATTTGATATAGGAAGATGTCATTAAGAGTTTGAAATTGGGTCAATGTCTTCACCCAAATGTAGTGATTTTACCTTGCCTGATCAGTTCTTGAATTGGGTCAAATTGGGCTTGCAATTGGGTCAAATTGGGCTTCATTTTTGTTTAGATTGGGATTGGGGGTACTGAATTTTGATTTGAAATTGAAATTGGGCAAGATTGAGGCTAATTTGGGGAAATTGGATCTTTAAGGGCAATTTAGGGCTTTTGGTCAAATTGGGTCAATGTGATAATTAAAAATTGAAAATAGGATTATTTGGGATGATTTTGGAAATTTTTGAAATTTTTGAAATTTTTGGGTTATGTGGGGCATTTTGGTAATTTTTGGCAATTTTGGGGGTATTTTGGGAATTTAGTGATTTTGGTGAATTTTGGTCAATTTAGGTAGTGGTGAGTGATTTGAGATGAATTTTGAACAAATTTAGGTATTTTAAGTAATTTTGGGAATATTGGCAAAAATTAAGGTTGTAGGGGTATTTTGGTAATTTGGTGATTTTGGGCTAGAATGGGCAAGTAAGTCATGAAGTCATGCCAAACCAATAGGAGCCATATGAAGGCTCATTTTAGATGTTCAATATGCTGGTCCTAACCCTCTTAGCCAATGATTAGGGGTTTGGGTCCATCCATATGAGCTTTTCAAATGGAGTCAATAGACCAAATTAAAGGGGTCCTAGGGTTTGGGATATGTGAGAAGGTTTGTACAGGCTAGCCTAACCAAAACAAAACCACCAAGGGTTAGTCCTAAGGATTGAAAATCCTATGGGTACTCCTTTTGAACTCTTCCATACTAACCCCACCTACTAAGTGCTAGAGGCCAGGACTAACTTGTGGAACTTCAAGCTGAGTAGAGAAGAGTGCAAAATTTCTAAGGGTGAGGGTTATTTTTCTAATCCTCTAGGAATAGTCAATCGCTAAAGTCCTACGGCTAGACCCTAGGCTACTGAAGAGGAAGTGCTAGACCTTAACCAAAAGTTAGGTCAACAAATGGACTCCCAATAGGTGTGGTGTGTTAGGCAAGCACACCGCGCGTATTGGCGTTGAATGACGAGATCAACAAAATCAACAAAGATTTCTAAGTTAACAGACCTAGAATGACGAGCAAAATTGGGTGATAGTTATTTTTTCTTTGGAATTAGCAAGTGAATATCCAATTGACACGAGCAATCAGAACTCTCACTGAGGATTAGAATGTGGATTTCAAATTATCAGGTTTTGAGTACATTGGAGGATGAGAATTAGGATTTATTATTGACCCAAAAATGGGAATTAAAATTTGGATATCCATCTTGGAAGAAGAATGAGATTCTTTCATCCATTTAAGGTGGTTTTAAACCGATCTAGAAGAATGGGAGCAGGATGCCTTGAATTAATCGAAGGGCCCGCTCTCCCAACCTCTAAAGTTTGATATTTGGACCATTGCAAAGCAATGCAGAATTGGATATAAAATCCTCAACCTCTAAAATTTGATTTTCTTTGGAAACATATCGCTGTTGAGTTGGAAAGCTCAAAGACTTACATCCAACCCAAGAGGTAGTGGACACAGAACAGGTTGAGAAGGAAAGCACGATGACTAACATCCAACTCAAGAGCTGATCAGGTAGGGTAAATTAACTACATTGAGGAGGAAAGCTAGATGACTAACATCAAACTCAAGAGGTAGTGGACACAGACCAGGTTGAGATAAAAAGCACAAAGACTAACATCCAACTCAAGAACTGATCAGGCATGGTAAATTCACTACATTGGGGAGAAAAGCTCGTTGACTAACATCCAGCCTAAGAGGTAGTGTACACAGACCAGGATAAGAAGGAAAGCGTGACGACTAACATCCAACTCAAGAGCTGATCAGGCAAGGTAAATTGACTACATTAAAGAGGAAAGCTCAATGACTAACATCCAACCTAAGAGGTAGTGGACACAGACCAAGTTGAGAAAGAAATTATGACGATTAACATAAACTCAAGAGCTGATCAGGCAAGATAAATTTACTACATTGGGGAGGAAAGCTCGATGACTAGCATCCGACCTAAGAGGTAGTTAACATAGATCAAGTTGAGAAGGAAAGCATGAGGACTAATATCCAACTCAAGAGCGGATTAGGCAAGGTAAATTTACTACATTGACAAGGAAAGCTCAATGACTAACATCCAACCTAAGAGGTAGTGGACACAGATCATGTTGATAAGGAAAGCACGATGACTAACATCCAGCTCAAGAGCTGATCAGGCAAGGTAAATTTTTTACATTGGGGAAGAAAGCTTGATGACTAACATCTAACCCAAGAGGTAGCAGACTTAGATCAGTTTGAGATGGAAAGCACGATGACTAACATCCAACTCAAGAGCTGATTATGCAAGGTAAATTTACTACATTTGAGAGGAAATCTCAATGGCTACCATCCAACCCAAGAGGTAGTAGAAATAGATCACGTTGAGAAGGAAAGCACGACGACTAACACCCAACTCAAGAGCTGATCATGCAAGGTAAATTTACTACATTAGGGAGGAAAGCTCGATGACTAACATCCAACCCAAGAGGTAGTGAGAGGGAATCATAATATCAGTATGGACCCTGAGAACAACATGAAAATAGTGTAGAGAATTTGTGGTGTTAAGCTTATAGGTATGTGTTAAGTGAAGATCGGCATTGGTGAGGAAAATTTATGCAATTTTATGAGATTTTGTGCAGAATGTGAAATTCATCAGGGATGTGAAGAAAACTGGTGCAGACTAGGATATTCGTGCTATGCAAGCAAAGAGTAAGAAACCTTGAACTCGAGATAAATAAACTCAAGAAATTTATCATTTTCTTTTCTTGTTGTCTTTATCACATTTAATTATCAAAATATATTTTTAAAATTTAATTTTCATTGGTTGATTTTTTAAAAAATATTTTAAGTTTTAATATTAGGCTTTTGTTGTATCCTTCTTTGTTCATTATAATTTAGAACCAACGTATGGTTTCGTGGCTCTTTATCAATCACACGAAGAGGGCAATTTGACAAGCAAGTTGAAATCTGAAAAAAATTTCATTAATCTGCTTCAAATACGAGCTACAGACTGAATACATGCTAAAGTATCAAAAAGAAAACAAGCTGAATTTATCTGAAACATCATATACTGAATACATATCATAAGGTGAACATATCTGATACATATGTCATCATATCTGCTGCATCAAAACATAGTACAAAAAAAAGTGTCCTCTGACTATCCATCCTCGGTGGGGTGAACACCTGATCAAGCTAACCTACTAAGCCACGCTCTAGGACAAGAACTCTTTTTACGTATACTTAGAGATGCAACATTCTCATAGCTCATAAGGCTGTAGTTCTTCCAATTCTGGGTCCGGATGGAACCCCCGTGGTATTTTGCTATCTTGCATTCTTCTAAACGTTACAAATACTCTTGAATATTGCATTCCTGGGATGCAGTATTTGGCCAAATCAGCCCCATTTCCTTTTAAGACAAGTACCAAAACCATCGACATCAAAATTTCAACGGACCCTCTGAATTACCTGGGGCAAATGATGTTGATTTCTCTTCCAAAGAGTATGTTGCTTTTGCTCATGAAAGACATTGTGCAAAAAGGTCTAACAAAGTCATGGTGATCAATATGGGGAGGAATGAAATCCCCCTTTGCATAAATGTTAATTATGTAACTATTTGTGATGCAGTCGGGTGGTAATACACTCCATTGAATCATCATCTTGACCATTCTTTATATTCCATAAGGCATTGGATCCACATCATCGTATCTTAAGATTCCAGGGGGGTTCTATTGCCTATCTTCAATAAAATTATAGCAACAAACACATTGAATGGTTATTTTATATTTCTCGCACATCCATTTCCACGACTCTAAATAAGTTTTTAGCCTCAACTTACTAGCTCGACCTCTGTCCCTCAGGTCGAATACACAGTCTAAAATTCTTTTTTTATCATTTTCTGAGAAGTATACAGCTCTAAGCCTTCCAATATGTTGACAATTTTACCTCAGACTTCTTCATAGAACTCAAACTCTCCTCTTTTGACTCTGCACATTCTTTCTAACTCTGCTGTGGAAATCTCCTCAAATTGTCGGAGCTGTCCCCTTGTCTCAATATTTTCAGGAACCCATGTTTGGTCTGGTTCTGTAGGCAATGAGATGTACGACTCAGCATCTGTATGCGCTACCTCCTAGCCTCTCACAGTGGCGGCTGTGAACTCTTGAAAAGAACTATAGTAATCTAAATGTAGAACATTTCATCTTGGGCATTCAATGAATACTCTTCCAATAGATGCTCCAATGGGGATCTCAACATTGCATAACGGGCAACCCCTGTAAGATTCATGAGGTGTTTCTATCTGTATCGGCTCTATGGTCGACTTTAACTCGTTCTTTGTACCAGGTGGGCTAGAAGAGGTCTCCCTCATGCATGGCTCATAAATATTCCCCTCCTGAATGGGGGTGAGTAGACCTATTGCTTTTTTCTGTCATCTTCTTTCTTCTCACAGGAAGGCTCTATGATTGCACGGGTTGGCATTACGACGCTGAGTTCTTTTAAGCGGTGCATCTGATACTCTCTCTTCATCGACACCTATTAAATCCCATGTCGGAGCTGTTATCAAGGACTATAGATAATTGGTTCGGTCAATTGGATGTTGTTGTTGAGTGATTACTTTCTTCCTCTTCCATAAGGAGTATTCTCTAGAGCCCATATTTAGTAAAGATGGTAATCCTTCCCTTTCTTGGAGACTGATGAAGTCCATCAGGGGGTTCTCATGTTCTATGTTAACTTGATTAAAGTTTAAGTTAAAGTCTATGACTCCGCCCTGAGCAGCCCTTTCTTCATTCAGTGGAGATTTAGGTCATCTCTAAAAGTAAGGATCAGCTTTCGTCCCGACATTCTTCTGTCGAAGACAGAAAAACATGAGTGCGCTGACATTCAGCATGAACAAGAACAAGAACGAAGCACTTATTAGAAAACAAATTTTTATAATTTGCAAAGTTTATTTACTTAATTTAATTTAGTTTAATTATATTTTAAAATTAGAAATAGAGGAAAGGAAACGAAATGGACAAATTAAAAAATTATTCATTTTATTGAGGTTAATTTATTACAAAACTTTAGACACAGTCACAGACTCTTGGCCAAATAAATAACCTCAAAACAATCAAAATTTCAAAAAGCAGTCGATTTCAAGCAGCATCACATCAGGCAGTATGTCTTCAAGTAGCGGTCATTGATCGACAACATAGGTTTTTCGCCCCAGAAATCCACCAGCTTGTAAGCTTCTCCCAAGTAAACTTCCTCTATGATGAATGGTCCTTCCCAAGTTGGTTCAAAATTTCCGCCTATTTTGTGGTGTGCCAGAATAGGTCTATTAAGAATGAGAACAAGGTCGCCGATCCTGAATTCCTTCAAGCGGAAAACTTTTTCATGAGTGTGCACCATCCTCACTTGGTAGAGTTTTAAATGTTGTTATGCTTCTAGTTGTTTTCCCCCAATACTTTCCAATTCTTCAAGTCTGAGACTTGTACTTTTTGCGGTTGTAATTTGGTTGGCGACGGAGACTCTTAGAGATGGTGTCTGAAATTCTAGCGGTAGTAGGGTGTACATTGAGAGGGAGTTCTTAACGTTATTTGATAGGCCCACAAAGCTTCTAATAGTTTATTATGCCAATATCTTTTATTTTCATCTAGTTTCTTCTTTAGAATCTGCATGAGCATTTTGTTGAAGGCCTCGGCCAGTCCGTTTGCCCTTGGAAAGTAGATTGTAGAGTATCTCCAATCTATCCCATATTTTTTGACTAAGTTGTTGATATTTATGCTTTTGAAGGTTGTCCCATTATTGAAAATCACTCTGCGTGGAACACCAAAATGATAGAAAATTTGGCTTTTGGAAAATTGAAGGACGTGCTGTGCTGTAACCTCTCGTAACGACACCGTATCTGCCCACTTGGAGAAGTAATCTGTAGCGGCAAGAATGAATTCATGTCCCTTAGAGGATGAAGGGCCTATTGAACCTACTTTGTTCATGCCTCAACACTCAAATAACCACAAGGCGACAGTTGGGTGTTGAACATTCAGAGGTTGGTGTAAGACCACGCCATGCACTTGACAAAGGTGATATCTTCTAGCTGTATCCATGCAATCAAATAACATTGCTAACCAATAATATCTAAGTCTTTTGATCTTCATTTTCATTCTTTGGCTATGACTGGTGAGCACCACATAATCCAGGGTGTACCTCTTTGATAATATTCTGAGCTTCTGCTTTGCTCAGAAATCGCAGCCACATCTGATCGACAATCTTCTCTAGAAAACATCTCCCTCTAGGGCTTATGACATAGCTCTTCTTGTGATGTGGTATGTCTCAAACTTATCCTCTAGCAACTTTCCAGTTTGCAAATATTATATTAATGGCTTTCGCCAGTCTTTGTTGATGTCGGCAACTGTGATCATCATTCCTTCTCTTTTTCTTCGAGCTTATGTAGATTGTTGATACACCTAAAATAGATAATGTTTTTGACACATTTTTATACCTATTAATGAGATATTACGCTTTAATGAAAGGTATTTGTGTGTTTTTCTTTCAAGTACAAGTAACTAAAAGGAGTGAAAAAGGATCAAATTTGGAGCAAAAATGTAAAAAATGATGCAAATGTGTTTTGGCGCCTAAGCACCAGAGATAGTTACTTGACGGGTTGTTTCATTTTGCCAAATGTTGAAGGAACATTTAAGGCATCTATTGGCTAAAGAGGGTGGTTATGAGCACTAAAAATGAAAATATGGTTAAGAGACTTGTGAAAGAAGGCATCCCTTGGAAAATACATCGAATCAAGACACATTTTGAAGAGAGACCAAGACACCTCTTGAAAAATTACAAAATAAGGAAGTTAAGAGAAAAAAGGGGGGAGTTCTGAGAAGTTCTTAAAATACTTCATGGAGGAATTTTTGGAGAGATTTTTCAAGCACCACAGATTTGCTTTATCCTATTTATTTTTAGTTTTATTGTGAGAGTTAAAAGTGTTGTAGGAGAGAAGAAATTCAAAGTAATATCAAGAGTTTGGTGGAGGATTTGAGATAAGTTTTTATCTTTGTTTTTAAACTACTTTTGGTTTTAATCATGACTTCTTGTTGGTTTGGATTCTGAGTTGTTTTCTTTATCTTTCTTCTTAAAATGATAAGTATTTAAAGTGTTGGATGGAAGTGTGGAGAGTATTAATCTTTAATGTTGGAAGAATTTGTGATGATTTAATTCCATGTACTTCATTTACTTCTTGAACTGACCCATCTTGATGTTAAAATTTATTGTGAGAACATGTAAGAATAGAGTTGGTAGTGTCTCAATCAATAATTGGAAAGAATCACACGAGGTTGTATGAATGAGATTGTAATTCATATGGTTTAATGTAAATAAATAAAGAAATAATCTTAAAAGGGTGTGGAGTTAAAGGAGTTTAGAGTGACAGGCTAAAGCCCCCAACTTGAGTTTTTGTTTTAGGTTTTGATATGAGATGTTAGCCCCCGGGTGGAGGGAATCGATGGAACTCTAAAGTGGGAGCAGATATCTTCCCTGCCTAGTCGGTGTTCAGAACTATTCAAACTTTAAATTGGCCAATGTTCTTTATAGCATCTCTAGCAAGGGTAAAGAATAATATTGCTCTTATTTGATACAACACAATTTGAACACTTCCACAACAAAATTCCTAGACTTATTACTGATTCATGATAAGGAGAAAGATATTTCATATTCAATGTTTTTCTTTTACATAAACTCAAGTTATATTTAGAAGTTTGTCAAAATATAAAAAATACCAAAAATAATTTAATTTTAAGTACTGTAAAGACAACTATAGTTTAAGTAATTGTCTTTTTGAAATAGAAAATTTTTTATTTAAAAGTGCATATTGTGAATTCTCCTAGTGGGTTTGATATTCAGGGTTTTATTAAAAAGTCCTATTTTACTTGATAACGATACGTATACTTGCATAGTATCCCAATATATATTAAGTTAAAAAGTTAAATTCTTATTTCTCCAGGATCAAGTTTTTGATACTATGCAAAGTATGGAAAGATAAGTGAAAAATATAATCAAATACATTGTTATACTGTTGCATATAAATAGTCGGGATCAAGTTTTTGGCACTACTGCTGGGGAGATTTATTGAAAGCAAATTTCTATTTTAGAAAGTTTTATTTAAACTTTAAGAGTTATTGTAGGAATATCTTATTATAGTATTTTATTTTTGTGTGCATTTTATTTTATTTTAGTGTATGCGTAGCTCAGGTTCTGAAGGACTAGTGCCCTACGATTCTAAATTAAAGAGAACTACTAAGAAAATCAGAAAAAATTAAAAACATTAAAATTTTGAAAAATCTAAATAAATTACTGAAATGACATACCAAAATGATCAAAATACTGAAATTCATCAAGAATTTAGACATTTACGAGATTATGCCATACGGTAAATGAACTTCATTATAGTATTAAAAACCTACTGTAGTTGCTAATTCATTTGAACTTAAACATGTTATTATTCAAATGGTATAAAATAATCAGTTTGGGATATCACCAACTGAAGATCCGAATTTACATCTTGCTAATTTTTTAGTAATGTGGGCTACATTTAAATATGATGGTGTATTAGATGATGCCAAAAGACTTAGATTATTTTCTTTCTCACTGAGGTATAAAGCTAAGATGTAGTTGAATTTGTTAGCACCTGGATCTATCAGAACTTGGGGTGATTTAGCACAAAATTTGCTTACTAAATATTTACCATCATTAAAAACTGTAAAGCTTATAAAAAATATTACATCTTTTAATCAGTTTGAAGGGGAATCTATTTATGAAGCATGTGAAAGATTTAAAGTACACTTAAGAAAGTGTCAACACCATGTTATACCAGATTGGTTAATATTTTAAACTTTTTATAATAGATTAGCTTGGTCTCTTTGATCTGTTATTGATGCCGCTGGTGGTGGTTCATTGATATCAAAATCATTTCATGATGCTTATGCTTTAATTGAAGAAATGACTACCAATAATTTTAAAGGGCCTTCTAAGAGGACAAATCTTAAGAAAGTAGCCAATATTCATGAATTTGATGCATTTACTATGTTAGCAAATCAAGTTGTTGCAATTTCAAGGAAGTTAGACCAATTTGGAATGAATTTTTCTAACCAATTTCCATGATTGAAGAGAATTCATTAGGCCGATGACAGATTCTCAAGCAGCATCATTTCAATTTTCATGATTGAAGAGAATTCATTATGTCAAATGGTAGATTCTCAAATATCATTAGAAACTTTGAACTATGATTGAAGAGAATTCATTAGGCCAAATGGCATATTCTCAAGCATCATTAAAAACTTTAAATGCCATAAATAATAAGCAAAATAAACCATATTCAAATTATTATAATCCAGGTTGTAAGAACCATCCAAACTTCAATTGGAATAATACTACGGGTGGTAATAATCAGCAATGGGGGAACAATCAAGTAAACCCATTAGGAAACTGGAACAACCAAGGGAATAATAATTATAGATCTACTTATCCTCTACGCAGCGATCTACAATTTAAGGAGTAAAGGTTATCTATAGAAGAAGTTGTGTTACAAATGGGAAATCAGTTACAAACTCAAGGAGCTATAATTAAAAATATTGAGAATCAACTTGGACAAATCAAAAATTTATTAAGTAATAGATCCCAAGGAACACTTCCTAGTAATACTGAAATAAGTCTGAATGACCAGAATAAAGAGCAAGTAAAAACCGATCAACTTAGAAGCGAATAAGATTTGGAAGGTAGGGTTAAAAAGAAACTGAAGTAGAGAGAGAAGAAATTGAAGAATCAAAAGAGGATGCTCCAAAATATTTTGAAAGACCCATTTGTTCATTGAAATTTGATTTGGAAAAGCAACCACCTCCATCTCCTTAAAGACTTTGTCAACAGAAGTTGGATAAGCAATTTTCAAAATTTTTGGAAATTTTTAAGAAGCTTACAATTAATATTGTCAACAAAAGTTGGATAAGCAATTTTCAAAATTTCTGGAAATATTTAAGAAGCTTATAATTAATATTCCTATTAGTTGAAGCCTTATAACAAATGTTAAGCTATGTAAAGTTTATTAAGGATATTCTTAACATAAAAATGAAGTTTGAAGAAAATGAGACTGTTGCACTTAGTGAGGAGTACAGTTTAATTATTCAGAAAAAGCTTCATGAAAAGCTTAAAAATCCTGATAGCTTTACAATTCCATGTGCATTAGGAGACATATTTTATGAGAAAGCTTTATGTGATTTAAGTGCAAGCATTAACCTTATGCCATTATCAAAATTTAAATGATTGGGATTAGGAGAAATAACCTCTACTACTGTAACTCTGCATTTAGCAGATCATTTGATAACGTATCCTAAAGGAGTAATAAAAGATGTTCTAGTGAAAGTGAATCAATTTATCTTTCCCGTTGATTTCGTTGTGCTGGATATGAAGGAAGATAAAGAGATACCTATAATTTTGGGGAGACCTTTCGTAGCCACAGGAAGATAAATGATAGATGTGCAGAAAGGGGAATTAACTATGAGTGTCAATGATCAAAATGTTACTTTTAACATTTTAAGATCAATTAAATATCTTGCAAAAGGTGAAGACGATGAATGTTATAGAATGGATGTTATAAGATTCCTGAGTGAATGTCATTTTAAAAGTAATTATGAAGAAAAATCTGAAGTAAAAGATATAGAACACGAGTAATAAGAGGAATTAGATAAATGCAAATATCATTATAGCGAATATTCAAACTATGTTTAAGAAAGTTTTGAAATTTTGGACACGATAGAAAAAGATAAATCATTTTGTCCATCAATAGAAAAACCTCCTGAACTTGAGTTGAAGTTACTTCCTGGTCATTTTAAATATGGCCTTTTAGGTGATTCTTCTACTTTACTAGTTATAATTTCCTTAAAATTAACAATGGAAGAAGAAGAAATATTGATGAAAATTTTGAAAAGTTATAAAAAAGCTTTTGGATGGACAATAACTGATATTAAAGGATTTAGTCTTTCAATTTGTATGCATAGAATTCATATGGAAGAGAACTGCAATCCCAGGGCTGATCCTCAAAGGAGATTGAATCCTATTATAAAAGAAGTAGTTAAGAGAGAAATATTAAAGCAGTTAGATGTTGGAATTACCTACCTTATTTCAGATAGTGCATGGGTTAGTCCAATTCACCGCGTTCCTTAAAAAGGAGGAGTAACTTTGACTGTGAATGAACATAATGAATTAATACCTACTAGAAAAGTCATAAGGTGGTGAATATGCATTGATTATAATAAATTAAATCTTGTCACTAGGAAATTTAATTTTCCACTACCCTTTCTAGATCAAATGCTGGATAAACTAGATGAGCATAAATACTTTTTTTTTCTGGATGGATATATTGGTTATCACCAAATAAAAATAACTCCTAGGGATCAAGAGAAAATAACTTTTACCAACCCTTATGGTACATTTGCTTTTAGAAGAATGCCCTTTGGTTTATGTAATGCCCCTGCTGCATTTCAAAGATGTATGATGAAAATTTTTTTGTGATTTAACTGAAAAAGGATTGAAGTCTTTATGGATGATTTCTTAGTGTTTGCAACTTCATTTGGCTCATGTTTAAAACATTTATCAAAAGTTGTTAAGCACTGTTAAGAAACAAATTTAGTCCTTAATTGGGAAAAAATGTCAATTTATGATAGCAGAAGGAATTGTATTAGGACATCAAATATCAGAAAATAGTATGGAAGTAGATCCTACTAAAATTTAAGTGATTGCTAATTTACCTTATCCAATAAATGTAATGGAAATTAGTTCTTTAGGGCATGCTGGATTCTAGAGACGATATATTAAACACTTTTCAAAAATAGCTAAGCATTTATGCCGTTTACTGGAGAAAGATGCAATTTTCAGTTCTGATGAAGAGTGCCTAAAAGCTTTTGATTTATTAAAAGAAAAATTAGCCACTGCACCAATTGTAGTTTCACCAGAGTGAGGAAAACCTTTTAAACTGATGTGGGATGCTAGTGATTATGCTATTGGAGTTTTTTTAGGACAAAGATATGATAAAATTTTCAAAGTAATTTAATATGCTTGTAAAACTCTTACTAAAACCCAAATTAATTATACAACAACTGAAAAAGAGTTATTAACAATAGTATATGCTTTTGATAAATTTTAATTATACAACAAATGAAAAAGAGTTATTAGCAATAGTATATGCTTTTGATAAATTTAGATCATTTTAATTGGAACTCTTTGCATAGTGCATAAGGATCATTATGCTATTAAGTAATTAATGAAAAAAAGGATGTTAAATCAACACTTATAAGATGGATTCTTCTTTTGTAAGAATTTGAATTTGAAATAGTAGATCAAAAGGGAACTGAAAATCAAAGTGCTGATCATATGTCCTGACTTGAGTTAGAAAAATCACTCTATTTTGAAAAAGAAATTAATGAACATTTCCCAGATGAAAAATTGTTCAATATTAATGAGAGGCATGTTTCGTGGTATGTCGACATTGTGAACTTTCTTGTATGTGATATTATTCTCTATGGAATAACAATCCAACGGAAGAGGAAATTTATATGTGAAGCTAAGACTTATTTTTAGGATGACCCATTTTTATATAAACAAGGAAATGATCTGATTATTCGAGATGTGTACCTTTAGAAGAAACTTATGAAGTTATCAAAAAATGTCATAATTCTGATTTTGAGGGATATTTTGGTGTTGATAAAAACAACTTATAAAATTTTACAATCTCAACTTTATTGTCCTACTATCTTTAGAGCTGTTAATGTTTATATTAAAACTTGTGATAGAAGTCAACGAGTAGATAATATTTTTAAGAGAAACAAAATGCCCCACAATTATATGCTAGATGTTGAAATATTTGATGTTTTGAGATTTTTTGATAATATTATTTTTTGAAATATTTGATGTTTATATTAAAACTTGTCATGGGACCATTTATACAATCTTTAGAAAATTTATATATTCTCTTAACGGGGGACTATGTATCTAAATGGATAGAAGCTATTGGTTTACCTCGATGTGATGCTCAAAGTGCTAAAAAGTTTTTGAAAACAAATATATTTTGTAGATTTAACATGCCAAAGTTATCATAATTGATGGGGGAAGTCCTTTCAGAATGCTATAATGGAGAAATTATTAAAAAAATATCATATAAACCCTAGAATTGCTACTGATTATCATCCTCAAACAAGTGGTTTGACTAAGTTATCCAATCGGCAAATTAAAAGAATTATGGAAAAATAAGTTAATCTAACAAAAATAGTTTGGTCAGTTAAACTTTACTATGTTTTGTGGGCTTATAGGACTGCATACAAAACTCCTGTAGAAATGTCCTCATATAGGCTAATATTTGGGAAAACTTATCATTTACCAGCTGAACTTGAGCATAAAGCATATTGGGCGTTTAAAGAGTTTAATTATAATTTGAAAGATGCTGCTACGAAAAGATTATTACAATCAAATGAGCTTGAAGAGATAAGGAATGAATCTTTTGAGAGTGCAAAAATTTTTAAAGAAAAGATAAAGATGTGACATGATCAAAGGATTTTTACTAAAAATTTTCAGCAAGGGCAACAAGTTTTACAATATTATGTGTGGTTAAGATTAATTCTATGCAAACTTAAGTCCAAGTGGATGGGCTCATTTAATGTGATGAAAGTTTATCCTCATGGAGCTGTAGATATCAAAGATCCTAAAACTGAGAAAGTATTTAAAGTGAATGGTCATAGATTTTGTAAGTGATTAGTGTAAATTTAATGATTGAATGATGTTGGGTCAACCAAAATAAGCATTTGTTACATCGGGCTGACGACGTAAAACTAAGTGCTTTATGGGAGGCAACCCATAGTTATCAGTGTGTTTTTGCTTTGATTGTTGATTAAGAAATTTAGGGGGTAGAATTTTCGAGACTATTATGTGTTAGTATTGATTTTAAAACTTTATTTAGTGATCTATACTTGCTAGAATGAGTATTTGGGCATTAAGTTGCCTGGTGCAAAATTGAGCACCGGTGCTTAAGCTCTAATATTCAGAGCTCAAGCATGAATGTTAAAAACTATGTGTGAAATTCAATTTCTATAAGCTTTAACCGCCAATTCGTTAACTTAAACGTGTCATGGTAGCTTTAGGACGTGCCTAAAAGCTATTTAAAGGATTTAGGCCGATAAATAGAAGCATTTTGTGATGGAATTTCACCATAGAATCTTTTTTAGCCCCAAAATTCTAAGAGAAAGAGAGATTATAAGAACATGTCTAAATGGGAGATGGATTTAAAGAAAAAGGAAGAGACAATGAGGAAGAAATTCATTAGTCAAAGTGTACAAGAGATGTATAACAATTTATTAGCTACATGTATTGAAGAAATAGCGGAAAAGATAAAAAAAATTGAGACTAGGGCGGCTTTACTTGAGACAAAGGTAAATGAAGTTAATGCACATCTAGACATATTGAGTGACAGCTTAAAATGCAATTTAGCCATACTAGTTAAGGAGATGTATCTTGAGCTGAAATGGACTGAAGAAGATTGTATCAAAGCTTGTCACTACTGTTCGTTTTATCAACTATATATTCTAAATGCCCAAGGAGAGATTAATGAAAGACAGGAATTTCTTTCCAACAAATGAAGAATGAAATTAAGTTCAGTGTTAGAGTTTGTTTGTTAGGAGTCGTTGTTTTTATGTGTTAGTGTTAGATCTTGTTTTTATTTTTTATGTCTTTTATGTGTTTAATTGAGTATGTTTGTATTTATGAAATTTTTGTCATCCGAGACTCTTTGGAATGAGAATTATGTATTGAAAGTTGCTTGTAATAGTTCGTAAATAAACATATGTGTTTATTTGTGTGAAAATTTGTGTTATTTTAGCCTCGAATCGAATTAGCTATATTGGAAAATTTTGAGAGAGAGGAGAGTTAGAGGAGAGTAAAATAGTCATTTAAGTGTTGTATGACCATTCAAGGGTGGTATACTTAGGCAAATAGTGCATTTTAATTAAGTCTAAAAATATCAAAATAAGTGCACTAGCGCCTAAGCACTACATTCTCGTGCTTAAGTGCGATGTAACCCGATAGGCAGGCTTATCAATATTGGAGCTTTGATTTGTCAGACTATCTTTAAATCTGCCTCTGCCACTGCCACTACTACTGCATGTTTGAGATTTGCTTCCTTGATCTTTTCTTTGTGTGAGTAGGCTAGTGTGAGGTATGATAGCTGGGAAGAAGTGATGCTGCCTCTAAAGCAAATTATAAGTGTAAATGTGAAATCATATTCTGAGCACTCTATTTTTTGTTAGAGAGGAGGATTTTTGAGAAGTTATTGATTATCGATGTCTGTTTCATCCACCTCTGCTGCTTCTACATCAAGACCATCTACTCACGAAAATCTACTTCTACATGTGAGTCTACTAAAACTCAGAATCAATTATTTTAGAGGATGATGGATAATATTAATTATATCACATATAAGGTATGAAATGTAGAAAATTTTGTTGATCATATTGATGGGTATGCTAGAAGGCATAGTGATTATGAGGAAAAAATTCACTCATCTTTGGAAAGCCTCTTTAGGGGTAACCAAGGAGTGAAATTTCCTTCATATCCAAGATACCCTGATTATGTGCCTAAAGATTTATGGAACAACAGTATTTTAGATGATGAGGAGGACTAGGTTATTTTTATATTTGTAATATGTGATAGACTACATGGTGTGAGTTGGAGACATTTGATTTTATGTACTTGATGGACTATGTGATGTGTTAGACTTTTTGTTTTGTTTAATTATTGTTGTGATGTTTGTGTTTTGTTAGTATTTTATTTTAAATTCTTGGGTAGTAATTGTTTCTGTGTGTTGAGTAATGTGTTTTAGTTAGATAGGATTGAACTTATTTCTATATCTTTTAAAAAGTTAAAAATCTTGCTAGCTTTAATTTTAAACTTTAATTTCATAAAATCATTACTCTATATTTTTCTTTTATCTAGTTATTGTGTTTGTTTGTTTTTATGTCTGTACCCACTACATAAAAGTCTAATGAATCTCTACATATTGAATTAAAATTAAAATGATAGAAAATTGATCAAAAATTAAATTTACTCCTATTTTTAGTTTTAAACTTTTNATTAAAGTAATGATGAGAAATTTTTGTGACGAAAAGCTTTCATGTTAAAAATTTTTAGTATAGAAAATATTAAATACAGTGTAACTTCTTTAGTTAAAAAAATTGTATTTTTGAAAAATTTAGAAATTTAAACTTTTATTTTAAATACCTAAATTTCTTTTATTTAAAATAATTTTTAAAACTATTATTATATTTATAAGTAAAAGATTTATTTCAGGACTTTGCTTTAGGAAAAAAGAAGTGGAATTCAAAATTATTAAAGGCCTATCCAGATATAGTAATCCTTGCGTGAAAAGGAAGAAAAAAAAAGAAAAAGAAAAAGAAAAGAAAGAAGAAAAAGAAAAAGGAAAAAATAAGAGAGGAGAAGCTTGAGGATTAGTATCTGATAAAAAATTTGTTCCACATTTGATCTTTTTAAAGTATAAGACTTGAGAAACTCTTAAGCTTAAGGATATAATATAGTAAGTATAATTATTCTAAATAAACTTTTTTTAAGTGGAGATAATAAAAGGACTGAATTCTATATTTGGAAAATCTACAACAATTTTGAATTAGATAGAAACTCATATTTTCATATTTCATAATATCAAAAATTTCTAAACTTTAAGTTAGTCTCATTTACTAAATTTTTTTTTAAAATTGGATTACTATATTTCTAAATCCATATTTTAATAACTTTTAAAGAAACTCATATAAATATCATACTTACTTAGTTTTGAAAGATTGAAGTGTCATCTGAGGACAAGTAATATTTTAAGTTTGGGGATTTTGATACACCTAAAATATATAGTGTTTTTAGACACATTTTTATAGCTATTTTTGAGATTTTACGCTTTAATGGAAGATATTTGTGTGTTTTTATTTCAAGTACAAGTAAAAAGGTTAAAAATGCTAAAAAGAGTGAAAAAGGATCAAATTTGGAGAGAAAATGCAAAAATGGTGCAAAAGTGTTTTAGCGCCTAAGAGCCAGATCCGACGCTTAAGCGTTGGTGAAACAGAGAAGGCCGTGCCTAAGCGCCAGAGATAGTTATTTGATTGGTTAATTCATTTTTCCAAATTTTAAAGGGACATTTGAGGCACCTATTGGCTAAAGAGGGTGGTTTGAAGAGAGACCAAGGCACCTCTTGGAGAAGGAACTAAAGAGAGAAAAGGGGGGAGTCCTGAGAAGTTCTTGAAATAGTTTGTGGAGGAACTTTTATAGAGTTTTTTCAGGCACCACAAATTTACTTTATCCTTTTTGTTTTTAGTTTTATTGTGGGAGTTAAGAGTGTTGTAAGAGAGAAGAGATTCAAAGGAACTTCAAGAGTTTGGTGGAGCATTTGAGTAAATTTTTTATCTTTGTTTCTAAACTACTTTTGGTTTTAATTGTGACTTATTGTTGTTTTGACAATAATTTCTACTTTTAAACTAAAGTGTGGTGATACACCAAAAATATATGCATTTTTAGACCCATATTTTAAACAAATATTTTGTGATATTGTACTTTAATGGAAGTTCTTTTCTATGTTTTATTGTAGCTTGTTAATTTTTAAGACTTGGAGCAAAAATGAAGCAAAAATGATTGAATTTGGAGTAAAAATAGAGAAGTTAAAAATTTGTTCAGCACTGACAGTGCCAGACTGGGCGTCGACGTTGCCATTCGACAAAGGTTTAGGATTTAGTTATGGGCCTCTAGCGCCAACGACGCCAGGATGGGCACCGACGACGCATGTTTCAGTGGAAGCCCTATTCCTAGAAGATTTAACAATTTTGGATGTTTTTTTAAGAGCTTTTGGATGCACCTATTGGAGAACTGACCTAGGCTCTATTTAGGGCTGAAATTTGATCAAAACCCCCCTCTTTTGTATCATTTCAAATTCTTCCACCCATTTTTAGTTTTCCTCTTCACACACCTACATTCCACGCCATTCCACACAATCAGTTTGTTATTGCTTTTATAGTTTGAGTTTTTGTGGTGAGTTTACGTGTGAAATCTTCTTTAAGAAGTGTTGGAGAGGAAGAGAAGTGAGAGATTTCTTCTTTCTACCTTTTCTAAGAGAGGCTACAAAAGATAACAAAAACTTGATCTTGGAAAATATAATTGTGTAAAATTAATAAAGTTGGCTCCGCTTTGCAACGGTGCAAAAAGCTAGATGTGGTAATTTATGAACAATAACGGTAAGCACTTAAAATTGCAATTCTATGCAAGCATACATATTGTTATTAAGAAATATAAGACTTTCTTTTTAAGTCCCAAATATCGATCCCACGAGGAAGGTTTAAATTTGAAATGATAAATTAAATATGAAATTCACAGAAATCAATCAAAATTACTGCCACTAATTTTGAATGTTTAAGATACTATCAAAGCTAAATTATTTACTATAAGCAGAATTTAAAAGCAGAGTTTGAAATTAATAACTCTAAACTATGTTTATGTGATGAAGTTTTCTAATATGAAAAAGCATATTTCCCACTAGAATGAGTTTTTTGGTGAAATGAAATGAGATAAATGGTTTAGATATGTATTGTGCAAAATAAGAGCAATTTTAATTCTCTACCCTGATTCAGTGTTATAGAGAATCATTGGTTAATCTTAGGTTTAGTCCCTAAATCCATGGCTAGGCTAGGAGGATACTGGCTCGCACTCTAGATCTCCCACTTCCCTTCCCTTGAAGGTTAACTCTCGCTTTAGTTTTTAAACGTTAAGATTGAATTTGAGATTTTTAGTCGGTTACCTTAGAAATCTTCAATCTACATCCAACAAAGTATATTTCCCTATTTATTTGCACTTTATTCCATGTACAAAATATCCTTCATGAACTTAAATCTGATTTTCACTCAATTGTTGAACTCATACTCCATTTTCTGGATCATATGTTTCACAACATATTTTAATAATTCAATTTTCCAAATCTAAAAGTAAATTAAGGGCAGAGTAGAAAAACCATCACAATTTATTTTAAATTTTAACATTGGCACATCCGCATTATCTCTTCATTTTACCATATCTTAGAGTAGGGAGAAAGATAAAAGAATCTACTCAGACTTCATGAGAAAGATACAACAAAACACAAATTTCATATATAAAAGAAAGTTCTTATAATAATAATAATAGAAAACAACACTTATCTGAAACTCTTTTTCAAAGTAAATCCATTGTAGCCTCTCTTAAGAAATGTAGGAAGAAGAAATCTCTTAGTTCTCTTCCTTTCCAAAAATTCTTAGAGATAAATTCACACTTATACTCACCACAAAAATTCAAAACTATAAAAACAATTACTAACTAATGGTGTGGAATGGCGTGGAATGTAGGTGTATGAAGAGGAAAATAGAAAATGGGTGGAGGAGTTTGAAATGGTGCGAAAGGGGTGGTTTCTGATCAGATTTCAACTCTAAATAGATCCTATGTCGGTTCTCAAATAGGTGAATCCAAAAACTCTTCAAAAGTTATCTAAATTTGTTGAAACTTCTAGAAATAGGGCTTCCACCGACACTGGCGCCATCAGTGCCAGAGGCCCATAATTAAATCTCAAGTCTCTATCAAATGGCACCATCAGCGCCTAGTCTGGCGTCGTCGGTGCTGAACAAATTTTTAACTTCTTTATTTTTACTCCAAATTCAATCCTTTCTGCTTTCTTTTTGCTCCAAGTCCTAAAAATAAAAAATTTGCGATAAAACATAGAAAATACCTTCATATTAAAGTGGAATATCACCAAAATGAGTATAAAATATGGGTGTAAAAATGCATATATTGTTGGTGTATCAAAATCCCCCAAACTTAAATGTTACTTGTCCTCAAGTAATTTCTTTACTACATAAAAATGTGACTTATGGTAAAGATTTTAACTTCTAGATTTCCATATCTTAGTTCACTAGATAAAATAACATCACTTAAGAAAAATTCAGAATAACCCAGTTAATACTAAAGATATAAGAATATCTAGTAGTCAAGTCTAAGATTTTTGATTCTCTATTCTTTTCAAGGAAAATTTCAAATTATTCATATTAAAGCCACTTAGAATATCCATATGAAAAGGAATTCATTAAACGTTTCTAGTAAATATGCTAATACTGAAATATAAGTTTAGAAAATGTAGTCAAGCCTTCTTCTTTAATCTTATATTGAAATATAAGTTTAGAAAATGTAGTCAAGCCTTCTTCTTTAAGTTGATTCAAGTGAAGCCAATTTTTAATTAGGCATCTCCTCAAGCTTCTCCTTACATCTTTTTTCTTTTCTTTTCTTTTTTTTCTTTTCAAGATTATTTTCAATCCTTTTTATTTTCTGTTTTTTTCTTTTCTTGTGAGGATTACTATATCTGGATAGTCATTAATGATTTTAAACTTCACTGTCCCCTTCTTAAAGTTAAAAAATTTTCACATTCCTTCACTTTATAAACTTTTATTAGCTTTAATGGTTTTTCATAAAGTTTTAATTTTTTCTTCTTATATGAATATGTAAGATTCTTAATACTTCAAATAAACAAATTCCTTTATTAAAAATAGAAAAAACATGGTCTTATTCTATCATACCAAATAATCTTTATCTTTATAATTAACCTTTATTATTTAAAAATTTTACTTATGTTTACTATATATGTAGAAACATAGATATAGTTATCTAAAGTTACCCTCTAATACCAAAGGTAATGTTAAAAAAAATAATATTTTAAAATATAACTAATTGAGGACAAATAAAATTAAGTTTTTTTTCTTTAAAAAGGAATTTCTTTTCCCCCAAACTTAAATTATTAAAAGATTTTAAATGAGCAACTGAAAAATTAAGGGTTAAGGAAAACATTTAATAAATAAAGAAAAGACATACATGTTGAAGGTTCTGATTTGAAACTTAACACTAAAATATTGTAGGTGCTAATATGAAAAGCTACAAGACTTAAAACATTAAATAACACATAATACATATATAAATTTATTGAGAAAGAATTTGCTATAAATACATTCAATAAAGTACTAAAAACTAACAACAGTACTAAAATGATTTTCAATGTAAAACTAGTTTTACAATCATACTGTTCACAATACAACATAACATTTAGAATAAAGTAAAGTATCACACTCTAAAAATAAATAATAATAATAAAGTACAACCAACTATAAACTAAACAAAAGATCAAACTAAAACACACCAGTCATCATCATCTTCTTCCTCTTCTACATCAAAGTTTTGCTGCTGATATGGGGTAAAGATAGGGTGAGTAGGAAATTTATTGAGTGGTCACCCCCATGTATCTAACCATCGCATCATCATAAGCAGCATCATACTCATACTTCTGCCTTATCAAATCTATTGACCTCACTTTTGGTTGAGGTTTAGTTTTTCCTCTTTAGTAGCCTAAGGTCTAGCCATAGGATTTNTATATAAAAATTTTCTGAGAAAGAGTTAACTACAAATACATCCAACAAAGTACTAAAAACTAATAACAATATTAAAACTAATCACACAAATCCACAGTTCACAACACAACATACAACAAAATAAAGTATCACATTCCACAAACAAATAGTCTCAACAATAAAGTACAATTAAACATAAGAAATAAACAAAAATCTAACTAAAACATCACCAATCATCGTCTTCTTCTTCTTCTTCTTCTTCTTCTACATCCAAATTCTACTGCTGATATGAAATAAAAATATGGTGAGTAGGAAACTGAACTGAGTGTTCACCCGTCATGAATTTGACCATTGCATCATCACAGGTAGCATCATATTCAAACTTATGTCTTATCAAATCATCAAAGTGAGCATTTCTTCCCTTTATATTTTCTATTCTATGATCCATTCTCAAAATATCTCCCCGTTGGATCATCATTTACTCCATAAGTACTTGGATAGTAGGGGTACTAGAAGTACCTGAAGTTGAAGGAATATCCCTAGTACTACATCCAAATCTCCATCCAACATGAGATTCATAAGTCATTATATTAGCATGCCCAATAGGTTTTAGAGATTCAATCCTTTCCTCCTCTGGTCTATAATCAATTTTTGTATGTTCACATAGTGCGAAGATCAAGGCAGGGTGTGCTAAACCTCTAGTAGTCTCACCAAAAGCAATAAATCTAGTGTTCATACAAATAATAGAACCTACATCTATCCTTTTCATCTGCTGGATACAGAAGTTTAAGATTCTCTATCACTTGTAACCTCATTACGATGACTTGTTGGAATCATTCCTCTAGAAATAAAATAGTGTCAAGCCTTAGATATTACATTTAACATAGAAAGAGGAAAGCTTACCTTAACTCCATTCTTCACCTTCCAGATTCCTCTTCAATTAGTAAGACAAGAAATAACCTCATCCAATGCCTCATTCGTAGTAGAAAATGATTTATGTTAGCAACTATACACATCATCCAACTGATAAAATTTATTAATCTTCCTCGAAGTAAACTCCACCATTTTCTCATGAATAAACATAAAGTCTTCAGAATTTTCCTTGAAATTGGCGTAGAACTCCATCATCACGCCATTAATCTCCTCGACAGTAAAGTAGCAGAAATTCTCCCACTATCGAGCATTGATTACTCTCTCGACTTCTCCTCCCAGATTTTAAATCCTTCATCCAGAATCACTTTTTTGGTTGTACATAGACTATTAAAGCAAATGTTCTCCTTGTAATTGACAAACATTTGATCATCAAAGTCTGCCTTTCTCTTTCCTTTTCCCATTCTAGCTGTCATGGTAAATCTATAAAAAATTGATAAAATCCAAATAAATTCCAAAAAATTCCAAAAATCATAATGTGGAACATTTTCAACTTAAATCTACAAAGTAAGAGTTCTTCACCAAAGCATTTTCTCAAAATCTCCCAAAAAATTCTCAAAATTTCGAATCTCGACAATGTAAGATAAATCTTTGGAGAAAATAAAAAAAATTTGAGTTCAAAGTGTAGCTCTTACCTAAAGAAGACGAAATCCAAGCTTTGTTTGCCTTAAAATTGCCTCAAATCCAAGCAATTGCAAGCCCTAGGTGCAAAAATCGGAGGTTAAAGGTGAGTCAAGGGGTAAAAAGGGCGTTTCACTATGGAAAATTGCAAATTTTGGGGTGTTCGGGTCGAGGGCGCTATCGGCACCAGTGGCCAAAAATTCACTTATTTGATTTTTTCAATTTTCAAATTTCTCTCAATTTACTCCAACATTTATTTAGTCTTTTTAAACATTAATTTTCATCTAAAAATAATTCACAAATAAACATTTTCATAAACAACACCAAACTAACTTTTATATATGAAAATACACTTTTTACAAATACATTTTTCTAATCACACCTTTCACATCCTTAAAGCAAACTAAATTATAATTCACATCAAAATCAAGCCACAACAGTAGAACGCTGACACAAAACTATACACATAATCAAGTTCTAAAGAAAAATAAAGCAAATCAAATCCACACAATTACATTAAAACATAAGTATTTAAAAATAATAGAGAGTCTAATTTCTTCAATTAATAAGCCTCTTCTTCAGTACTTTATTCTCCTCTAATATCTCCCATAGACTGGTAATGGACATATGAATTGTAGAAGGGTCGGCACAAGAACTGATCAGTCAAATTTTCATCCATCCATCCATTTTACTTGAACATATTTACCAATCTTGTTTCAACTGTTCTTGTATGATCAAAGTTCTCCTTCATTCTCCAATCTAGGTGATCAAAAAGTTTGTTAAAATCTCTTATTGCATTTGTAATACTCTGAAGTTCTCTTTCTATTTTTTTTATTCTCCTCTCTAAATATATTGAACTTCTAACTGCTGGTGGCATCAATGGTGTTGAAGCATGTGATGAATGATCCAAAATACAATCTAATGCTTCATTTCCATTACCTATGTAATTTCTGTCAATAAGAATCATGGGCTCTTGAGGTAGTAAAACTTTTTCCCAACTTTCATATAAAACATGGATTGACTGCAAAGTAGGAAAATTGTAGAAGGATGCCCAAGGCCATATATTTGCCCATTCATGATAATACCAATAACACATTTGAAAATAGTTGACCCAATATCAATAGGTTTTTCCATTTGAATGCAATAGTTTAGAATGACACTTTCTTTTATAATTCTATTAATCTTCATTGTAATTAGTAGTTTTGCAGATATAAAGAAATGCCATTATTTTAAAAATAGGTTAAGCAACGAAGCAGAGAAATTAATGTATCATATCTTTCATCAGAAAATTAAAAACTTCTTGTTCATCCGTCAGAAAATTAAAAACTTCTTGCATCATATGTTTCGTTGGGATAAAATTTGTATAATGATAGATTGAAACATTTTATACCATATACAAATCATTAATCCAAGCTGAAGTAAATGGTATAGCCTTACCTTGAACGAAGACAACTCCTTGGGTAATTCCATGTAAGTTAGCATAAAAGTCCTTGACTACGGGTACTACAACTGCAGCGGTAGTGTAGCACAGAACTTCCCAACGCTTTTGTAAAAATATTTTCTTGATTTGTAAACTTGGATTACTAACTCCACGATTGATAAAGCCTATCTCCTTGATAAGTCCATAACTTGAAGTATTTCTATAATTAAAAGCCATTGAATTCAAAATTAGAGAGTTTCTGGACATCCAAGTCAGTTTTTAGGACTTTAAAAACACCTCTCAACGGTTATTATGGAGCGAAATGATAATATCTTAACAAAATATTATTATTATTTCTAAATACATAAACACATTTATTATCAAAATAATAATATAAAGATATATAGATTCATATATCCGTTGCCTCCCACAAAACACTTGGTTTAACGTCGTAAGCCCGACATACCATTGGTTTAGTTGTGTTGACTTAACATTAAAACTTTTTTATATTGGAGTATGTGTCCTTCATAATAATGTTTCAATTGATGCCCATTAACTTTAAACATCTTTCGAGTTTTAGGATCCTTAAAAACAATAGTTCCATAATGAGATTTTAATCACTTTAAATGGTCTTAACCATCTGGATTTCAGTTTTCCTGGAAATAATCTCAATCTTATATTACATAATAGAACTTCTTATTCAGGTTCAAAATTTTTATTAATCATCTTTTGATCATGCCATATTTTCATTTTCTCCTTATAGATTTTTGCATTATCATATGCTTCAATTTTTATCTCCTCAAGTTGATTGAGTTGCAATAATCTTTTCTCACTAGCATCTTTTAGATTAAAATTAAATTCCTTAATAGCCCAAAATGCTTTATGCTCCAATTCTACTAGTAAGTGACATGTTTTTCCAAAAATAAGTCTGTATGGGGACATTCTTATAGGAATCTTATAAGCAATTTTGTATGCTCATAATGAAGTTTCTAATCTAACAGACCAATCTAATTTATAATAATTTACAGTTTTTTATAAAATTCATTTTATTTCATGATTTTATATTTCTGTTAGACCGCTAGTCTAAGGTTGATAAGCAATAGAAAATCTATGCATAATATCATACTTCTTTATTAATTTCTTGATTATCTTATTTCTAGAATGGGATTCTCCATTTGTAATAATTACTCTCGGCATTCCATATCTTGTAAAAATATTTTTATTTAAAAATTTAGAAACACTCCGAGCATCACATTTAGGTACAACAACAACTTCAATTTAATATATAAGTTTCCAAATGAAGACATAAATGGTCCCGTAAAATCTAATCCCCACACATCAAAAATTTCAACTTCCAATGTGTAATTTAGAGGCATTTTGTTTCTTCTAGAAATATTTCCTACTCACTGACATCGATCACATGTTTTAATATATTCATTAACATCTCTAAAAAGAGTTGGCCAATAAAAGTCCAGCTTGCAAAATTTCATAAGCAGTTCTATTTGTTCCAAAATATCTTCCAAATTCAGAATCATGACATCATTCAAGTATTTATTGAGTTTCTTCGTAAGTCTGACACCTTCTAATAATTAGATCTTTACATTGTTTATATAAATATGGGTCATCCTAAAATTTGATTCATATATAAATTTTTTTAATTGTTTATTATTAATATCTGGTGATAGAATATCACTTACAATATAATTTATTATATTGGTATACCACGGTTTATCTATTTCATCAATGCTATATAATTATTCATTAGGGAAATTTTCTAAAATTTCATTTACAAAATTAGTTAATATTTCTTTTTCTAGTTATGACAAATGATTAGCTATTTGATTATCATTTTCCTTTCTATCAACTATAGAAAAATCAAACTCTTGCAATAGAATTGTCCATCTAATTAACCTTAGTTTAGCATCCTTCTTTTGCAATAAGTATTTATAGCAGAATGATTTGTATGCACTATACATTTAGTTCCAATTAAGTAAGGACTAAATATTTTAAAGGCATAGACAATAGCTAAAAACTTTCTTTCAATAGTAGTGTAGTTAATTTGAGCATCATTCAAAGTCTTACTAGCATAATACATTACTTTACAAACTTTGTTGTGCCTCTGTCCTAAAACATCTCCAATAACATAAACACTAGCATCACACATTATTTCAAATGATTTTTCCCAATCAAGTGGTACTATTATAGGTGCAGTGATTAATTTTTCTTTCAATAATTCAAATGCTTTTATGCATTCCTCATTAAAATCAAATTTCGTATCTTTTTCTAAAAGTTGGCATAATGGCTTAGTTATTTTTGAAAAATTCTTTATATAACGCCTGTAGAAACCAGCATGTCCTAGAAAACTTCTTACCCCTCTGACCGTAGTCAGTGGTGGTAATTTTTCAATAACTTTAACTTTTGCAGGATCTACTTCCATGTCATTTTCAGAAATTTTATGCCCAAGTACAATTCCTCTTACAACCATAAATTGACATTTTTCCAATTTAGTACTAGGTTGAATTTTTCAAATAATTTTAGATCATTTTCTAAATTAGTTAAGCATAATTCAAATGAAGTCCCAAATATAGAGAAATCATCCATAAATACTTACATTCCATGCTCAATCAAATTACTAAATATTGACATCATACATCTTTGAAATGTTGCAGGTGGATTGCATAGTCCAAAAGACATTCTACGAAAAGCAAATGTTCTATAAGGCTTATAAATGCTGTCTTATCTTGATCCTCAAGAGCAATTAAAATTTGATGATAACCGGTATATCCATCTTAAAAAACAGTAATATTTATTTTCGGCCAATCTATGTAACATTTGATCTTTCAAACATTTGATACTAGTAGGTTCAAGTTCAAATGATTTAGTAGCAACATTATGAATTTGAATAGTTATGTGTAGTTCATTTGCTGTTGGATTAGCATAATCTTTTAAAGGTCTTTATTAATTTTCATTTATTTGATTATCTAAGTTATTCGTGATTTTGTTCAAAATTTTAATTTCTTTTTGTTGTTTTCGAATTTTTCTAATAGTAGGTTATAATTCTGAACCGTAAAGTACTAAACCTTCACATCCAATATTTTGCATAAAAAAATATAATAAGCAAGGAAAATTTTCTTAAAAATACTCTTAAATATATAATTATATTGATTTTTATTTTTTATTTTATGTTATTTTTGAAGTTTTGTATATTCTTATCTCTAAATTTCTTATTTTACCAAATCTATTTAATTTACTGTTACATTCCCCAGTGATGGCGCCAAAAAATTGATCCCAGAAAATTTAGTAGTGTAAAATTAATAAAGTTCTTTATGCTTTGCAACAACACAAAAAATTGGTAATTTATGAATAATAATATTAAGCACTTAAAGTTAGGATTCTACGCAACAATACGTATCATTATCAAGTAATATAAGTCTTTCTTTTTAAGTTTCAAATATCGATCCCATGAGAAAGGTTTAAATTTGAAATAATAAATTAACTAGGAAATTCACAGAATCAATTGAAATTACTATCACTAATTTTGATTGTTTAAGATATTATCAAAGCTAAATTATTAACTACTAGAAGAATTTAAAAGAAGGGGTTAAAATTAATAACTACTAAACTATGTTTATGTGATGAAGTTTTCTAATATGAAAAAGCATCTTTCCCACTAAAATTAGTTTTTGGTGAAATGAGATGAGATAAATGGTTTAGATATGTATTGTGCCAAATAGGGACAATTTTAATTCTCAACCATGATTTAGTGCTACAGAAAATCATTGGTTAATCTTAAGTTTATTCCCTAAATTTGTGGCTAGGCTAGGAGGATAATGGCTCCCTCTCCAAAGCTCCCACTTCCCTTCCTCTGAAGGCTAACGTTTGCTTTAATTTTTAAACACTAAGATCAAATTTGGGATTTTTAGTTTGTCACCTTAGAAATCTCTAATTCTACACCGAAAAAAATATATTTGCCTATTTATTTACATTTAAGTCCTTGAAGGAATGTTTTGTTCATAGAATTACGTGCAAATAAATAGGAAAATATACTTTGTTGGGTGTAGAATTGGAGATTTCTAGGGATACAGACTAAAAATCCTCAATTTGATTTTAGTGTTTAAAAACTAAAGCGAGAGTTAGCCTTTAGGGGAAGGGAAGTGGGAGCTCTGGAGTGGGAGCCAGTATCCTTCTAGCCTAGCCACAGATTTAGGGACCAAACCTAAGATTAACCATTGATTTTTTATTACACTAAATCTGGGTAGAGAATTAAAATTGCTCATATTTGACACAATACATATCTAAAACATTTATCTCATCTCATTTCACCAAAAACTCATTGTAGTTAGAAAGATGTTTTTTTCATATTAGAAAACTTCATCATATAAACAGTTTAGTAGTTTTTAATTTTAAACTCTACTTTTAAATTCTACCAGTAGTAAATAATTTAGCTTTGATAGATCTTAAAAATTCAAAATTAGTGACAATAATTTTGAATAATTTCTGTGAATTTCCTAGTTAATTTATCATTTTAAATTTAAACTTTCCTCTTGGAATAAATATTTGAGACATGAAAAAAAAGTCTTATATTACTTGATAAAGATACAAATACTTACATAGAATCCCAACTTTAAGTGCTTAACTTTATTATTCATAAATTACCACATCTAGTTTTTGGCGCCGTTGCAAAGCGGAGTCAAATTTATTAATTTTCCACAACTATATTTTTCGGGAATATGTGGTTTTGATTTCTCCATTGATTCTGAGTAGTTTTCTTTATTTTTTTCCTTAAAATGATAAATAATTAAAGTGTTGGATGGAAGTTTTGGAGAGTATTAATCATTAATGATGGAAGAAGTTGTGATGATTTAAGTCACTGTACTTCATTTACTTCTTTATTTGGCCCATCTAGATGTTAAAATTTGTTGTGAGAACATGCAAGAACCGGCTTGGTATTGTCTCAGTCAACAATTGAAAAGAATCACATGAGGTTGTATGAATGAGAATGTAATTCATATTATTTAGTGCAAATAAATAGGTAAATAATCTTTGAAGGGTGTAGAGTTAGAGGAATTTAGAGTGACAGGCTAAAGTCCCCAACTTGTTTTATTATTTTTGGTCCTGATACGGGATGTTAGCCCTTAGATAGAGGGAACCGAGGGAACTCTAGTTGGTATCTTCCCTGCCTAGCCGGCCTTCAGTCCCATTCAAACTTTAAATTATCCAATGTTCTTTATAGCATCTTAAGTAAGGGCAAAGAATAATATTACTCCTATTTGGCACAACACAATTTGAATACTTCCACAACAGATATCCTAGACTTATTATTGATTCATGGTAAGGAGAAAGATATTTCATATTCAGTGTTTTTCTTTTACATAAACTCAAGTTAGATTTAGAAGTTATTTCTGTTTTGTCAAAATATCAAAAATACAAAAAAAAAATTAATTTTAATTACTGTAAAAACATTATAGTTTAAGTAATTGTCTTTTTGAAATAGAAAGTTTGTTATTTAAAAGTTCATATCGTGAATTCTCCCTGAGGGTTCGATATTTGGGGCTTAATAAAAAAGTCTTATATTACTTGATAACGGTATGTATACTTGCGTAGTATCCCAATATATATTAAGTAAAAAGTAAATTCTTATTTTCTCCAGGGTCAAGTTTTTTATACTGTTGCAAAGTAAGGAAAGATAAGTGAAAAATATAATCAAATACATTGTTATAATGTTGCATATAAATAGTCAGGACCAATCATCAAGGTCAATTTGAGACAAAACACATCTTTCTTGTACTGTAATATCAATGGAATCCTCCGGTGGAAATGCCAACATTTTAGCAAGTTTTGATAGAGCATCGACATGGGCATTATCTCCCAAAAGAATCCGGTAGATAGTCACATTGGGAATTTGTTCCAGCAGCTTCATTGTATACCAGTGGCATTCTGCTAGCCTTGGCTTCAAAATCTTTTATTGCCCAGTAACTTATTGAATGATGAATTGAGAGTCACCATAGATGACAACTTCTGTTATTTTCATTGATATTACTAATTCCAACCCGATGATTAGTTCTTTATATTCTTCTTTATTATTTGTATACGGTCCTGTTAGGTGATAGGAGAATCTTAACATACCCTTGGCTAGCGTGATGAAAATCATCTCAATTACTGTTTTGCATGGTATAACCATTTCTAATCCTTTATCCTTTCTTACTGAAGAAGCTCCATCAAAATACATTTCCTAATGCCTGACATTAGAGGGCTCTACTTTTAGTATCTACTCATCTGACAATTCATCGGTTAAAGGGGACCCAATTAGAAGTGGGTGCGCTGCGAGAAAATCTTCTAAAATTTAACCATTGATAGCGCGAAGGGGAACAAAAGTTATATCAAATTTCAAGAAAATCATCGACCATCTTGCTAGTGTCCGGAAAGTGTTGGTCAAGTCATCAAATATTGTAATGGATTAACTTTTGAAATGAGGGTTATTTTATGAGAAAGCATGTAATGCCTAAGCTTTTGGGCAGCAAGAGTTAAAGCTAGCCAATGCTTCTCAATAGACATATATTTTATCTCTGTCGGTATTAGACGACTACTCAAGTAGTACATTGTGTTTTCCTTTCTTTCATCATTGACTTGAGCTAATAGGGCTCCGAGAGAGTTGTCTAAGGCTGCATTATAAGTATCAAAGGTTTTCCCAAGATAGGGGCTGCCAAAATAAAAGGTGTCATTAAGTATCATTTAACATCCTCTAAATCCCACTAGTATTTCTCTTCCTAAACAAATTTGGCATCTTTTTTAATTAATGTCGAGAAGGGCTGACCCCTACCTGAGAGATTAGAAATAAAGCATCTCAGATATGTCAATTTTCCTTGAAAGGAGCGTAGTTGTTTCAAGGTTTTGGGGAGAGGCATTTCTAAGATAACTTAAATCTTATCTAGGTTGATCTCGATTCCCTGATGACGAACAATGAATCCTAGAAATTTTCCTGAGGTAATGTAGAATACGCATTTTAGGGGATTCATCTTGAGATTATTTTATCGTAATCATTTGAACACGAACCTCAAATCATACAAATGGTCTATTTTCCATCTACTTTTGATGACCAAATCATCCACATAGCACTCCACTTGGTTGTGAATGAGGTCGTCAAAGATCTTCATCATTGCTCGTTGATATGTTGTTCCGCATTCTTTATCCCAAATGACATTACTATGTAGCAAAAGATCCCAATTGATGTCTTAAAAGTTGTAAGCACTGCAACCTCTGGAGCCATTTTTATTTGGTTGTAACCTGAAGATCCATCCATAAAGGAGAAAATCTCATGTGTCAAAGCAATGTCCACCATTAACTCTAGTAATGGTAACAATAATTAATCTTTTGGACATGCTTTATTTAAATCCTTAAAGTCGACACATATACAAATTTGTCAATTCGTTTTCTTAACTAGTACATGTTTGCTAGCCATGTGGGTTATTTCTCTTCCAACACAAAGTTAGCATCTATTAACTTCATTACCTCAACAATGACTTGTTGCTCTATCTCAAGGTGCATTCTTTTGGGACCTTGTTTTACTGGGGTCATATCTTTGTCCACCCCAAACTTATGTGCCACAACTTTGCTGATAGCCTTAACATTTCATCATAACTCTAGATAAAGCAATCTTTAAATTTTGATAATAACTCTATTAGCTTTATGGATTCTTCCTCATCGTGTAAAGAACTTATAAAGGTTAGTCGGAGCTGCTCCTTAGTCCTGAGGTTGATTTCTTTTAACTCATCAACTATTTATTTAATTTCTTCTTCAAAATTTGATGGAGCATCACTTATTAATTGATCTTGAGAATCATCCTCTATATTGAGGCAATACTCCTCCAATTCACTAGCAACAACCATGCAAAATTTTAAATCATCGACTGGTCTTATGGTATCAAATCTCAGACCCTCTTTCGAATTAGAGTTTGATTTCTAACATTCTACAATTTTTAAAATGTTGTAACTTATTTCTGTCTTTTGAAAAGTTGAATTCAAAATTATTAAAGGCCTGTCCAGATAAGTAATCCTTGCCTAAAAAGAAAAAAAAAGAAGAAAAAAAGAAAAAAAGAAAAAGAAAAAAAAATAAGGGAGGCGAAGCTTGAGGATTAGTGACTAATCAAAAATTGGTTCCACATTGGATCTTTTTAAAGTACAAGACTTGAGAAACTCTTAGCTTAAGGATATAATATGGTAAGTAAAATTATTCCTAATAAATTTTTTATAAGTAGAGATAATAAAAGGACTAAATTCTATGTTTGGAAAATCTACAATATTTCTGAATTAGATAGGAACTAATATTTTTATATTTCTTAACCATAAAAATCTCTAAATTTTAAGTTAGCCTCATTTACTAAATATTTTCTCTAAATTGGACTACTGTATTTCTAAATCTAAATTTTAGTAACTCCTAAGGAAACTCATATACAGATCATACTTATTTAGTTTTTAAAGATTTAAGTGTCACTTGAGGACAAGTAATATTTTATGTTTTGGGGATTTTAACACACCTAAAATATATAGTATTTTCAGACACATTTTTATACCTATTTTTTGAGATATTGCGCTTTAATGGAAGGTATTTGTGTGTTTTTCTTCCAGGTACAAATAAAAAGGTGAAAATTACCAAAAGAAGTGAAAATGATCAAATTTGGAGCAAAAATGTAAAAATGGTGCAAAAGTGTTTTGGTGCCTAAGCGCCAGATCCGACACTTAAGCGGTGGTGAAACAGAGAAGGCCATGCCTAAGTGCCAGAGGCCCCACACTTAAGCGCCAGAGGCAATTATTTGATGGGTTAATTCATTTTGTCAAATTTTGAAGGGACATTTGAGGCACCTGTTGGATAAAGACGTGGTTATGACCGCTAGAAACGAAAATATGGTTAAAAGACTTGTGAAAGGAGACATCCCTTGGAAAATACATCTAATCATGACACATTTGTTAGAGATACTGAGGCACCTTATAGAAAATTATAAAAGAAGGACGTTGAGATGAAAAAGGGGGGAGTCATGAGAAGTTCTTGAAATAGTTCATGGCGGAACTTTTGGAGAGATTTTTCCGGCGCCACAAATTTACTTTATCCTTTTTGTTTTTAGTTTTATTGTGAGAGTTAAGAGATTGAAAGGATCTTCAAGAGTTTGGTTGAGGATTTGAAATTAGTTTTTATCTTTGTTTTTAAACTACTTTCGGTTTTAATCGGGACTTCTTGTTAGTTTGACAATGATTTCTACTTTTAAACTAAAGTGAGGTTTTGATTTCTCCATGGATTCTAAGTAGTTTTCTATATTTTTCTCCTTAAAATGATAAGTAATTAAAGTGTTGGATGGAAGTTGTAGAGAGTATTAATATTTAATATTCAAAGAAGTTGTGATGATTTAATTCCATATACTTCATGTACTTCTTGATCTAGCCCATCTAGATGTTAAAATTTGTTGTGGGAACATGTAAGAAATGAGCAGGTATGGTCTCAGTCAACAATTGGAAAGAATCACATGAGGTTGTGTGAATGAGAATGTAATTCATATGATTTATTGCAAATAAATAGAGAAATCATCTTTGAAAGGTGTAGAGTTAGAGGGATTTAGAGTAATAGTCTAAAGCCCCCAACTGGGTTTATTGTTTTAGGTTTTGATACGAGATGTTTGCCCTATGTGGAGGGAATCGAGGGAACTCTAGAGTGAGAGTTGGTATCTTCCCTACCTAGCCGGTCTTCAAAACTATTCAAACTTTAAATTAGCTAATGTTCTTTATAGTATCTCTAGTAATGGTAAAGAATAATATTGCTCCTATTGACACAACACAATTTGAATACTTCCACAACATAATTCCTAGACTTATTATTGATTCAAGATAAATAGAAAGATATTTCATATTCAATGCTTTTCTTTTATATAAACTTAAGTTATATTTAGAAGTTGTTTCTGTTTTCTCAAAACATCAAAAATACCAAAAAGAATTTAATTCTAATTACTGTAAGAACATCTATAGTTTAAGTAATTATCTTTTTGATATAGAATGTTTGTTATTTAAAAGTGCATATTTTGAATTTTTCTTGTGGGTTTGATATTTGGGGCTTAATCAGAAAGTCTTATATTACTTGATAATGATACATATACTTGCGTAGTATTCCAATATATATTAAATTAAAAATTTAAATTCTTATTTTCTCCAGGATCAAGTTATTGGTAGTGTTGCAAAGTAAGGAAAGATAAGTGAAAAATATAATCAAATACATGTTATATTGTTGCATTAAACAGTCGGGATCAGTAGTCCTGGCATCCTTCAAAATTTCTTTCTTCATTTAAGAAGATACTGCACATCCCACTCGTTTATATAGTTCAACCATTGAACATCCTTCTTTAGTGGTCAATCTCTGGAACACAATGCGGACTTTAGTGATAAGAGTGAGCTTCTCCCTCTCCTCACTACAATCATGAGGTGATGATAAGGCAGCACAATCCTTTAAAGACTCTTATGTCTATTAGAATTTATCAGTGAGTGAAACCTACTCCCTCACAGAAGCGGAGAGGTCTCCAGTAATCCAATTTCCTCCTTGTGAGGATACTCATCATCCAGTACTTTTTCTGAAATTTGGGCCTTAGCTACCCTCCGAGCTTTTTGGTTGCGGTTCTTTTTCTTTGATTGAGTCAGCAGCGGAAACTTTGAACTTGAGCCGATCTCAAACACTAATGGAGGGATGCTAAATTCTTCATTTTCTTCTTCTACAATCATAATCTCCTTTCATTTTGCAGGAAAAGGGACAACAGACCTAACGAGTGCTGGGGAAGTAGTAGTTTTTACCTTCTTGCAAGAAGGGAATTCCTGGAGACAGTTTAGGTTAAATTCAACAAAGGGCTCCTGAATTTTTGGAGTGGCGACTTTCACCAGGACGAACGGGGCATTTCTGAGAACAAATTCCAGTTCGTCGAATTCAGTCCCAAACTTGATGGTGGGAGCGACATTGTGAGTGTTACTACTAATGGGCAAATTGTAGAAGAAAGTGAGCGTAGGGAACGCCATTGCAGCAGCTTCAAAAAAAAAATTTGGGGTTAGTTATTTGGCCAACACCTTGTAATTCTAGTGTGAAATCTAAAAGTTAACAAAGGTCAATCCAAAGACTGAGTAGTCTTTATTTAATTTTTAGTTTGTGAAGATTTTAAAATTTTATTGAAAATAGTTTGAAAGTAAAAATGATTTATTTAATTAAATAAAAAGGTTAAAGAGCAAGCACGACACGACATAATTTGATTTAATTTGTAAAATAGCTAACCAAGCTCGAAGGAGAAAGTGAAGTTTAAGACCCAGCGCGGGACCGACTTTACAATGCACAATGCCCTGGTGGAACTAGTCCATCAACACACCTATTGGGGTCCGACCCCACACAAAGAAAAGAAAAACCTAATGAACTACGGAACCTCTCTGTTCAAAGGTAATTGAACAATAGTCCTGAATTTTGAAAGAGTTGACCGTACTTCCCCAAGAAAGAAATGGGTGAAGCATACCTATAGAAGAAGGGTAATTTGGTCCATAAGAGGCACAGACACATCACCAATACATGAAGATAATATTCCCTGATAATATGGAGAGAGAAGATACTCCCCAGTAGAGTTGCCAAAAGCTGTCGACACAATTTTAGGTGGGTCATCCTGTGTAAGCTGTCGGTCGCTGGAATGGAAATCTCATCTCCCACTTCGGAAGGACATTTATATATATATATATATATATATATATANCTCTCAGTTTGATCACATTTTAGAAAATATTCAAAGCAAGCTTCAAGCATGGGAGAATTCNAGGAGGCATCTGATATGAAATTAAATAAGCAGAAGTGCGTCTCCATCTTCAGCAAGCAATGCAAAAGTGAGCTAAAAACCTGGGTTTCTGATTTCACTGGCTTTACTAATAGCCATCTCCCTGTGAAATATCTTGGGGTAATTCTTATCAAAGGAAGAACAAAAACTCTCAGTTTGATCACATTTTAGAAAATATTCAAAGCAAGCTTCAAGCATGGGAGAATTCTTTTTTATCCGATGGGGTAGGATAACACTTCTGAAAAATGTTTTATCTGTTATTCCCTCATATCTACTGCAAATGAATATTGTGAAAAAGTCAACTCAAAGATTATTAGAAGGAATTTTCAATAGATTTCTATGGGCTGGTCAAAGGAAGCAAAAACACTGGACTAAATGGGCTAAGGTGTGTAAACCTTTTATGGAAGGTGGGTTAGGCTTCAAGTCCTTCCCCCAAATTATGCATACTAACCTCTGCAAACTATAGATCAAATTCAGATCTCAGTCCTCACTTTAGGCTGAATTTTTGAGGGGAAAAAATTGCAAGAATCAACACAGTACCCATGTATATGTGGGTTTGGGGGATTCCCGCATTTGGAAAAAGATGTTGCTGATTAGGGAGGAAGCTGAAAAAATGTATGTCTAGGAGATTGATGAGGGATTGGTTAACATATGGTAGGATAATTGGTCTTTGGAAGGCAATCTTCTGAATGATCAAGTTGCTCTAGCCTCTCCAAAGATTGTCAAGGACCTTTGGGATCATGATAAGTGGAATCTTACTCCTATTCTTCCATTTTGTAGCCCTTCTCAAATCTCCAATATTCTGAAACTCTTTGTTAATCCTAGGCAAAAGGACAGAATTGCTATAAAAAAGAACTTACTATCTTCTCAGCCTCCCCAACAGGTGCTGGATTGGGGTCAAATAATTTGGAATAAATTTCTCACTCCCTCCATGTCATTTTTTATATGGAGACTTTTCTTAAAATTGATTCCCACTCATGATATATTGAAATTGAAAGGCCTAAGGGTTCCTTCTAGATGTTTTTTCTGTCTTACTGAGGAGGAAACAATTGCTCACATATTTTTTGCCTGTCCTTGGGTGCATGAAGTTTGGTCTATTGTGATTGGAAAATTGAAAGTCCCAATTATGAATCTAACATGGGAGGTATTATATAATTCCTGGTCAAAGTGGAGGGCAATCAATCTTTAAGTCATCCCCAAAATTGTGGCTTGGTTTGTTTGGATGGCTAGAAACCATTTGAAGAATGAAACTTCTCCTATAGATCCATTAAAGGTGGGTCTAAACTGTATTGCCTTTATACAAAAACTGATTAAATTTAAAGGTTTTGAAACTGTGTTGGAGCTGAGCCCATCTTCTAATCCTTCCATTACCAAAGTCCTGAAAATTTGCTGGTCTCCACCAAAGTATGGATCGATAAAAGTTAACACTTATGGTAGCTATAAATCTCAGTCTGCTGGTATTGGTGGTGTCTTCATGAATCATGAGGGGAGGTGCATCTTGTTCTTCCAATCTCCTATTAAAGCTTTGGATCCCCTTGAAGCTGAATTTCAAGCTATTTTTTGGGCCCTTAACTTAGCCAGATCTTGCCACTTCAACCAGCTATGGGTTGAATCTGACTCTTT
>JXCR01079029.1:3979-21013 GCA_002079205.1 Phalaenopsis hybrid cultivar
GTTGGTGGGGTTCACTGTAAGTCTCCTCAGGTCACGGGTTCGATCCCTAATGACGCTGAGTTCTCGAATATTTAGACACTTGGCGCAGACTCTCATCATAGAGCCTAACGCATGGGAAGTCAATATTTGGATCTCTTTAAATTGAGCCAATTCAAGAAGACCACGTTCAAACACACGTTGTTCACGTTCGACTCATTTTATCATTCAAATAACAAAAATTTGCTCATGTTCAGCTCGCTAGCTTAATGAACAAACCGAACCAACCAAGTTTACAAGTTGAAGACAAATTGTTCACGGAAAAATGAGCTTTTTTGACAGTCCTTTGTGAGCACAGCGATAGTTTTATGATAACTTTATCTCTTAGAAGGATTTAGATCCATATTCCACCAAGTTCTTATGTATTTATATATCTACCAACTAAGCTTCAATTATATATAAATGCCCCTTGCCCTGCACATTTTACATCGTAATAATTACATATTTATGATTTTGATGTGATAAAAGATTTGGGTGGTAAGAAAATAATAAGCAAAATTTAAAGATTAGATATATAAAATTAAACATAAGATATATCTTAATATAATAGTAAGTTTGACATGGGATAGAAAAGTCAATTCTGTATATAAATATATTAGCTACTGTTTATTAGAGGTAAAGAAATAACTGATGTAGGATAATTGTAAGGTTTAGGTGCTAGAATTTAATAAAATATAGTAGAGATAAATAGGTGTATAAAATTAAAGATAACAGTAATAAAACCAACAGTCTAACAAACTTAGAAGTACATGATTTTTATTTCAACAATAAAAACAAACACGACATCCAAATGACTTAAAATAGTTAACACAACTTAAACCATTGCCGAAATAGCTTGTAAATGCTTAAAGACAAGCAAAGAAAAAGAATCAATGAATGAATTGAGCTCCAAGCTGGTCTCCAATGCTGAGCTATTTTATTAAGGCATCCATCAACTCAGAAGTTTGAGCCAAATAAGTCTTCAATATAGATTATAACTCCCAATCAAAAGAATTTTTTAATATCACTAATAGTTAAATAAATTTTTAGCTCAAATGCTTAAGCATACAAGTGAGAGACCATAACTTAGTATTGCTATATCATCATATTTTTTAACAATTCGTTGTGGAACTAAACTAATACTTCCAAATGCTTAAAAAATCTTCCTATTAAATGAGAGTTTTTTACTTCAATCATCACTCTGCCATGAGCATAAGCTCTATCAACTATATGCACTTAGAGACCACTTGACTCTATAGATCCACTATGAAAGTTGCCCACTTTTGAACTTGGATAAACCATTGATCAATACAAATTATAATATGTCATGTGGGACTAAGAAAATACTCTACAAGTTTAAATAATCTCTCAGTCGGCCTCATTTTAATCATCTCTTTCTTCTTTGACCCCTATCCAATCCTATCTAAGTCTAGGACTCTTTCGTAGTATCCCCAGATTTTTTGGCCAGGCCTGACCTTTCCTAGTCAGACTGGACTAGGTTCGACTAACCACAAATAGCTTAGTGGGTCCAGTCCTTGTTGGACGAGTCCATGGGTTCGGCTTGGAGAGGTGTGGCCAATAACTTATGTTATACCTTTTAACTATGATCTCTGTAGTAAATTTTCACTATCACGACCACCAACAATAGTCTTTATGACTAACCATTTTCTTTGTAGCAACCAACTATGACCTTTGTGGCCAAATACTATTAGTACAACTTCCAACTATGACTTCTATGGTTAGCTATCATCATAACAACCACGGACTATAACTTTTATGGTCAACTAATATCCTTATAACAAGCAACTAAAGCCTTTGTGACCAACTAATACTGTTATAGGTTCCAACTAAGGCCTCTATGGTCAATTACTACTATTACAACCATCACTTGAGTCTCTGTGGCAACCTATTGCTATTATAGTCAAGAAACATATTTGTTGCAGCATAATAATGATAATTATAGCTACATTATTATTATATATTTATGATTATCAGCTTTGTAATTTCATATTTTCTAATTCAAGAAAAGAGTGAATATATGTATTTATACTACATTGTGGGCTACAAATACTAGGCTAGCCCCGTGATTTTTTCTCATTACAGGATTTTTCCACGTAAAAAATCAAAGTTTTTTTTTTTTTTAATGAGTGTGTGTTGGATTTTATGCAACGCTAGGACTACAAATTATTACTTTACCGCCATGAATTTTCAGGCACACTACAGTCCCTAAGCACCATTGTTAGTATAATATACAATGTTGTCCTAACGCTAGGACAACATTGTTAGTTGCGATAAGAGTTCGAGCGAGTTTAATTTTAATTTCAGTCTCAAACTTTAATCAAAACCAAATTTATTTTAGGCCGAGTTGGCTGGACCCAAAATTCATTTTAAACTCTCTCTCTCTCTCTCTCTCTCTCTCTCTCTCTCTCTCTCTCTGGTTTATATATATATATATATATGTATATTATACTATATATTATATGCAAGTTATATTACTAGACAAAGGATCCGTTTGGGGAGACACCGCAGTTTTGTTTGTTTGGATAAACCATATTTTGACATCCTTTTCAAAAAACTACCGATGAAACTGCATTTTCCTACCGGCTCTAACTAAGTGCAGTGGAATAATTGAATGTCATGCCAAATAACTTTTTAGGTATTGATCTCTCGAATTTAGTGATTNTAATATCAATTTATTAAGAAAAGTTATTGAAATGAGCATGAAACTTAGGATAGATACACTAATAGTTAAATAAACTTTTAGCTCAAATGCTTAAGCTTATAAGTGAGAGACCATAACTTAGTATTGCTAGATCACCATATTTTTTAACAATTCGTAGTGGAACTAAACTAATACTTCCAAATGCTTAAAAAATCTTCCTATTAAATCAGAGTTTTTTACTTCAATCATCACTCTGCCACAAACATAAGCTCTATCAACTATATGCACTTAGAGACCACTTGACTCTATAGATCCACTATGAAAGTTGCCCACTTTTGAACTTGGATAAACCATTGAAAAGTGGAAACATAGTTTGATCAGATACATCAATTTCCATGTACATTTTTAACCAAAACGTGTGTGAAAGAGTCAACGTCTTAGTATTTTAGTATCAATACAAATTATAATATGTCATGTGGGACTAAGAAAATACTCTACAAGTTTAAATAATCTCTCAGCCGGCCTCATTTTAATCATCTCTTTCTTCTTTGACCCCTATCCAATCCTATCTAAGTCTAGGACTCTTTCGTAGTATCCCCAAATTTTTTGGACGGGCCTGACCTTTCCTAGTCGAACTGGACTAGGTTCGGCTGACCACAACATAGCTTAGTGGGCCCAGTCCTTGTTGGACGAGTCCATGGGTTCGACTTGGAGAGGTGTGGCTAATAACTTCTGCATACCTTTTACGATCTCTGTAGTAAATTTTCACTATCAAGACCACCGAAAATAGCTTTTATGACTAATCATTGTCTTTGTAGCAACCAACTATGACATTTGTGGCCAACTACTACTAGTACAACTTCCAACTATGACTTCTATGACTAGCTATCATTATTGCAGTCACCGACTTCACCGACTATAGTTTTTATGACCAACTAATGCCCTTATGACAAGGAACTACAACCTTTATGACAAACTAATACTGTTATAGGTTCCAACTACGACTTTTATGGTCATTTACTACTATTACAACCTTCACTTGAGCCTCTGTGGCAAACTATTGCTATTATATTCAAGAAACATATTTGTTGCAGCATAACAATGGTAATTATAGCTACATTATTATTATATATTTATGATTATAAACTTTGTAATTTCATCTTTTCTAATTCAGGAGAAAAGTGAATATATATATTTATATTACATTGTGGGTTACTAGTACTAGGCTAGCCCCGTGATTTTTTATCATTACAAGATTTTTCCACGTAAAAAATCTAAGTTTTTTTTTTTTTTTTTATGAGTATGTGTTGGATTTTATGCAACGCTAAGACTATAAATTATTACTTTACCGTCACGAATTTTCAAGCACACTGCAACACTAATATGTATTAACAATATTTTTTATAGACTTATTTTTACATGCTTATAAATATATAGATGTCTACATATAAACATACATTTGCATGAAAATGCAAAATATTAAAAAAGTGTTACTCATTTTGCTCAATTGAAGTTGGATAAAATTCAAAACTTCATTGAATTTGTTAGTTTTTTTTTGTATCCTCAGCTAAACTCTTCACCATAAAAGGAACTGTTTAAACTATAACTTTTTAACAAACCCAACAAAAATTTCACAGTTTACTAAAACCCTGTGCAACATATCAAGCACACTTTTTGATGTATGTTTGTATCTTTTACTTCTATTTTCTCAGCTTTATATGCATACACACACATAAGTGCGATATTGTTTAGGACAACATTGCTAGTTTCAATTTCAGTCTCAAACTCTATTCAAAACCAAATTTATTTTAGGCCGAGTTGGCTGGACCCAAAAATCATTTTAAACTCTCTCTCTCTCTCTCTCTCTCTGGTTTATATATATATATAGATATTGTATATTATACTATATATTATATGCAAGTTATATTATTAGACTAAGGATCCGTTTGGGGAGACACCACAGTTTTGTCTGTTTGGATAAACCATATTTTGACATCCTTTTCAAAAAACTACCGATGAAACTGCATTTTCCTACCGGCTCTAAGTGCAGTGGAATAATTGAATGTCATGCCAAATAACTTTTTAGGTATTGATCTCTCGAATTTAGTGATTGTAAATTTATAAGATTCATTAAATCTTGCATGTAGTAAAACAGGCCCTGAACACCATGAGGTGGTGCAGCCTGTTGAAATTTTTTTTTCCATTTTCCAATTGAGCCTGTTTTATTTCTACTGGTGAGGTTTTAAATTTATTATATTTGAAGAGATTTGTAATGTCTGTTCATATAAATCTAACATTGGATTTATGGTTTTATTTAATTTATCATAATTCTTAAGAAATCATACTTAACTTTTAAAAAGACTCAACAATCTTTTTTCTCAAGTCATTGATAAATCTCTAGAATTTCTTTTTTTTCAAATTATTATCATCTTGCATATACCTCAAATAAAATGTAAATTTCTTATCGGCGAAATAATAATAAGAAAAAAGAATTGCTCGATATCTTAACCATTAAGTTTGCAGATACCAAATTCGACGTAGTTTTTTTATCATTACTATTGCGTGCGAGAAAATTCTGATTCGCTCATAAATCTTGTCATAGCTCAATATAATTTCCAACACATATACAAACAAATATGTAAGAGAAACTTATTTTTTATCTGTAAACCACCTAGAAAAGGAAAAAATAATAAGGCCTCGTGATAGGAGGTAAATTTATGTGATTTTACAGCATTAAATATTATGTTACATCCCTTATTTATCATGATATTACACTTAAAAAATGTGCTTTTATTGTGTTGTGCAAGTTACAGTGTTTAGACTACTTGAGGAAGAAAAAGTGGTAAATTAGGAGCCAAAAGGGGCGATGAATGAAAATGTGTAGTCAGGTGCACCCACACCTCATATGGAGCGCACCCATGCCGGAATTGGCGCACCAGTGCCGACCAAGAGCACACCCACACTGGACATGTGCACCCCCACTAGTACTGTGGTGCACCTGCGCCGAGACTGGCGCACCATGCGCCTTTTGGGCACACCTATGCCACAAAACAACCAGTTCCTTTTTGACAGGTACTTTTCATGTTGATTTTAGATGGAGCTTTAAAATAGAAGCTAGGCATGACTTCGGGTATCGGCCAATTTTGGAGGTTTTGTACAGCAAATATGAGTTGCAATACAAACCCGAAGGTTCTCTCTTCCTTCTTGAATGAGGGAACTTCTACCGTACATTTTCTATAGTTTTATGTTGAGGCTTTTCTGAGAGTAGAGAAAAGAGGTTGAGCATATTTGTATGAGAGGAGATTGTCAAATAACTTGTATTGAACTAAGAGAATAGCGATGTATTGTAAGGGTCAATTGAATCTGTGAGAGTTTTTTTTTTTTTTTTCTTTTTGCATTGTATTTCATTCTATTCCCTGTACACAAGCATTTGTGCATTCCTATTTCATGAATTGTAAGTAACCACACTTTCATACTCCTATGATGTAAGGCGTGTAATTCTTTTCTTGTTTCATTCTATAAATTTTTGTTTGCTAGACGTCTTTTCCATGCATGCATTTCATATGATGTGCCAAATTTTTTATCCTAGTATGCTTTGATTCAGATACAATTGAATAGAATGTTAAAATTACTTGTGATCTAGGACTTCTGCTTGCCGCCTAGAAGAACGAGTAGGTTAACATACATACTATACTTGAGGGTTTGATCTAATGCTCATTTGGACCTAGAAAGTACAGACCACAGAAACTCAGAAGGTACACTATCAGCTGGTTAGCCCATGAGCAGTAACTCCGCAACCTCAGATGGCACAATATCAACATCCCACTCCAATTTTTAATTTTTTGGACTGAACAAAACGTAAACCTTTGAATAGAATGGCTAGATAAAAGGAAACAAAATCATAAATTATGTCACTCCTTTCAAGCCATGTATTATAGATCAAAATTCCAACAACGATATATACTTTCACCACCAGAGCAATAAATAGACAGTAGTACAATCATACTACAAGCTCACCCTCCATCCTCAACATGATTCAGATACATTTTCTTTTTTTCTCAATGCCTCCGTGCATTGAAACAAAGATGGTCTCCTTAAATCTCAAATGGTCTCGAGGAACTATACTCCAACCATTATCAGGCTGTGTAAACTCACAATTTAATTGAATCCCAAGAATTTAAAAGTCATAAAAAAGTATTCCTGACAGCATAACGTGAAAATTATTTCATAAATACAAATCATTTCAAGTATACATTTCAATGTTTTAAATAAAAATAAGACACATGGCTAACAAAAAAATGCAACCTATTTGGCAGAAGCAATTTCACAATAGTGCACTAGAACTTGTACAAAATTTGCGCAATAATTTGAAAAATATGTTTATGATCTTAAGCCACATAACATTGAACATCTACATCACCTCGAGTCAGACGTCACCAAGCCTAGCAGCCCATTTTTACTTCAACTAAATAAAATCTCCATAATCAGCAATATGAGCTTCTGGGGCAGTTCTTGATAATATCAATCAATGGCTGAGATTAATGGCCTTTTATCATATAATTTTTGAAGGAGAAGCAACTCGTAGTATTTTGGTATCACTTGCAGAGATCGGAGACAATGATTATGGAGAAATCGCGTGATTTCAAATGAATAAAAAATCTGCAGCACATAATGCTTTCAGAAAAATGCAGGATTTGGTCTCTTTAGTTGGTAGAAATGCGGTGCCGCTTCAATGAGCCAAGATGGATCAATGGCAATGACATTGTGCATATAATGCTTGTCAGTGGAGACGAGAGAATGGTAGACCACCCACTTAGGGTTAACTCTGCAATAAAACAATCAAAATATAAAATTGTAAGAATGTCCGCTCTCCGCCGATGTTTTAAGATCAAATCGGAAGTGGCGGGCATCATTTTCCATTGAATATATAAATGATAAATGATGCTATTAACTTCTGAAATGTAAATCTGCCAACATGAAATAGATCATATCTTATTTGACCAAAAAAAAATAATAATAAACCATAAAATTGCCTCTTTGCAAATCAATCGAGATAAAATGTCAAGAAAGGCAATGTTTTTCCTGAACCTCAAATTGATTACTGAATGGATACAAAAATCCTTACATTCAAGACCTAGCGTATGTGTCTCAAGGCTAGTCCACGGTAAACAATAAAAATGAAATTTTGATATCATTCACTATCAAAGCGTACGCCTTTTATTAGCCTCAAAATAATATATCAGAAACGAGGACTATGCTTACCGAATAAGTTATTTCAACTTTTCAACCTGCTGGTTACTGCTTCTCCAAGGCCAAATCCAAATAATTCCGACAGAAATGAGTATGATGAAATTTCATTTGATTATTGGCGCATTTACATGCATAGCACTCAAATCTTTAATATCACATTAGCACAACTACCACCTTTTAAGAGTGAAATCCACATTGTCATGCAAAGAAAGTACCAAAATGCTATGTATGTAAAATAAATATGAAATTGAGGTGTGAGATATCTAAATATATAAGAATGGTGTGCTACGTATGTAAATTTCCCTTGATTATTTCCATAACTAAACAAAACAGTCAAGCCTGACAATACAGAAACCAAGATATATTGGAACTAAATATTAGCAGCAGAATAGCATTGACCAATTGGCGCAATAGAAAGCCTGTAAATCCTAACCGTCTTGCAAGTTTCCTTACCTAAGAAGTACTGATGATGGATGGATATACACTTCCTGGGAACTTCTAACCGTTTTGTACATGCCATTTTGACTGTATTCCTACAAAATACAAAATACAAAATATACCAAATTTATTAGAAATTCTTTATTAGAATCAAGAATTTAAGAACTAAGCTTTTTCTCAAAGATATGGAATCATACATCCAGTAAAAAATCAGCAAGAAAACCATGAGGTGAGTAAATAGTTTCACAACAGTAGACTGAACTCAGAAATTGAGTTGATTTACATACATGACAAATAATTTTTATGTATCTATTTTTCTAACCCCCAAGTATTTAACATCACATGAAAAATACAATTAATGTTACCTTTTCTAAAGTTAAATGTGCCTTTCATGCATATGTTTTGAAGTGATTGTAACATTAAGATGTCATATAAGTATAAACCAAAGCTTAGTTGTAAGAAATATAAATAAATAAGATTTATGTAGCATTTAGGTAAATCCTCCAAGAAAATATCTAAAAGAGACGATCTAAGCCTAAAACCAATGTTCAACTAAACCAACAAAGTTGAAAAACAGTAAGTGAGATGTGATTTTAAGGCGTCAAGAAAACATATTAATTGATTGCAATAAAAACCATACATTAATACATACATACATACATATATATATATATATATATATATATATATATTAGAAAAAGCCCGAGGGCAAATATATTAATACGAAAAAGATACGAAAATGTTGTATGAGAGGAACTAAAAGAAAGCTCAACTCATACAATACAACACAAAAAAAACCCACATAAAGAAAAAATACAAAAAGGTAAAAAATCAAAAAGCCACAAAATGGCACAAAAGTGCTAGGGCGTTCTACTTTAGTCCTCCTGCCTCTAGTTCTCGTAAGTGAGCCGGCTAACAAATTGGTAAAGTGTGTATCATTGCCCGTAGTAACCAAAGTATCATCCATCAGATTCCTGAGCTCAAGTAGATCTTCATTCTTCTTCTTCCTCCTAGATGTGTAGACCTGTCATTCCTCATCCGATGATTGACTCATCTAATCAGTAGATTCCAAAGGTGGTCAGATAGGTGTAGGTCGTCGCATGTCTTGAACCCCATGAGCCTGAGTAATATTAACATATTTCTGAACCTGATGAGGCGGTTGTGAAGCAGTAGAAATATTTCCACCTGTATTATCAGTGATAGGTTCTAGGGCAAGCGGGGTCTGAAGAAACTCCCTCTCCCCCACGATAGGAGGTTCCAAAAACGAGGGAGCTACAACTGGGGATTGAATAATTGTCATATTGTTTGTCTGATCAGGAGAATATGGAATCACAATCTCTAGCGGAGCAGTTTACTTTTTTGGTCCGAGTCCCAGATGTAGATGATAACATTGAGAACTGGAGTGTCCAAACATACGATAGTTCGAACAATACAACGGAAAATGTCCAATCTCTACCTTCTGTCAATATCCATGGTGTTGTGTGCCCAACAAGATTTCCTCAGAAGCGGGTGAAGTGATGTCTCTTTCAACAAGTACTCTGGCTTCAGAAGGACGTGACAGATTAAAAGTAGGAATGTCCGTCTTGAGTGGCTTCCCATAAGCTGAGGCAATAGAGTACAATATTTTTTGAGAAAAATAATGAAATTTCAGACCAGAGAGATGAATCAAAACTAAAATGATTGGCGGCTCCGTCTGTCGGTCAAAATCCACAGACCATTTCAGAATCTTCATTGTTTTGTTATCAATCCATATTATTCTTCTAGCAAATTAGCGCATGTAATCTTCTTCATTGCTAATTTGAATAAGGATGTGTCTTCATCAAAGTGCATAAGTTCAATTTTTTGCAAATGATCTCCATTTTGGGATGACCATATAGAAATTTCCGAACCAAATTTTTCTTTAAATGAATTCAAAGGGGAGCTTCCATCGGTCTTTTCATTGGTAGCCTGCAGAGAATGAACGAGTGAGAGAGACGACAGAGAGATCGAGAGAAGAAAAAGTTTTGTGCATGTCCTAGCCGATCAATAAATGAGAGGAAGAAAAGAAGTCACCACTTATATGCGCGGAACGCTTCGACTCTTGCATAGCCTAAAGAGGAAACCATAGCAGAGGGAAGAAGAACCACAACATCGTCGAGCAGCTTTGCATCCGACACCATTGTCAAAGCTGGTATTGTGTTGTGTCGGTATGCGTGAAGGAGGAGAGTGGTTTGCCGTGTGGGTTAAAGTTGAGACACGCTCGAAGAGAAAAGAACTCAAAGGAAGAAGAAAAGCGGGTTAAGCGGCTCTGCATGTGTACGTGTAGTCACGACCCGACCCAGTGAGCTTGAAATTATCAAGAAGGGAACTGACGATCAGACAAAAGAAATCTAATAGTTTCAATTGATCAAAAAAATAAAGTCCATAACACAAAAGAACTATTCTAATTAATCAAACTTGTATTTGCAATAGATTTTTCATATTTAAACATTTTTATTCAAACAAAAAAATAAACTAAGCCATAACAATTATCAGCTTGTCCTCCACGGCGCTTGTATACATCCTCCTTGGGATCCATCTAATCTACAGTTGATTTTTTTGTTAAAAGATTAGCAACTATGATTTGAGTTAAAACTACTCAGTGAGTAAATATTACTAAATTATAATAATTCTCATTTTAAAACATTTTGCAAAAGAGTAGTAATTGAAAAAGGCTGAAGTAAATAAGAACAGTAAAGTAAATAATTTCATCTTCTTTCATTAATTTAGGTTATATTTTTCATAATTGAGAGCCATCGTCTAAACGTATACCTCTTAAAAATATATGTTTAGCATTTTCCAACCCACCGTAAAGGTAGGGAGCTTTTTCCATTTTCATTTCCACTTCGTGCACGGGCACAATGTATTCCCCTACTCATATCATCCAGAGGTGGCTCTCATACGAATGCATTATCATATTTTATTCATTTTTTATCTTGCATTTAACATTTAAAAGAAAACTTATAATTATCATTTAAAAAAACATGAACTTTTGCATTTTAAAGTGTTAATAAACATAACTATTGTAAAATAAAAATATAATACCCACCTCAACAGCGTCGTCTGTTATCATTTTCTCAACTGTCTAGTCCTTAGATGCACCTATAATAACAATTTAAATGTAATTAACTTCTTGTTCAGTGTTAAATTCTTTTTTATTAATTCTAGATTCTTTAGTATTTTCCTAATTCATTTACCTAGCTATTTATTTACCTATATAAACATATATACATATATATATATATATATATATATATGTAATATGTAAACATAAATATATATATGTAGACATATCCAAATTCTTGTTTATGTTAAAACTCCTAAAATTTTTTTCTTTTTTACATACCTATCATAATAGCAATTTAATTATAACTAATGCTTAATTTTATGATTCATAATTTCATTATAACATGACTCAATAAAAAAAATAATTATTCGTAATGAAATCGAATTTTATACCTGAAGTTGTTTTCCCCACTTTTCTACCTCAGCTTCGACGAAACCCTAAAATTGTAAGAGTCAAAATTAAGATTACTTAACCTTAATAACTAAATCATTTAAATTAAAATAACACTATCAATTAATTTCTTACCTTTTATTCCATTGTTGTGCCCTAATGTTTCAAACCGAGACTTGCACGGTTGAAAACACCCGCAAGCAAAGCTCCTGCGAGCCCTTCCTTCTTCCCAAGATGTCAGTCGAGCCTCAAACAACCGCTCGAGCTCCTCTTTCTCCTCCTCCTTCCTCTGTGAGCTACACAAGTTAGATAAACCGTCGCCTCCTTCCTCTGCGAATCACACGACAGGTAGAACCCTCCGTCTCCTCCCTCTTGCAGCTCTAGATCGAGCTTCCAACATACCTCACGAGCTCTCCTTCCTCTTTTGTGGCTCGGTTAGGGGANAACTCAATAAAAAAAATAATTATTCATAATGAAATCAAATTTTATACCTGAAGTTGTTTTCTCCACTTTTCTACCTCAGCTTCGACGAAACCCTAAAGTTGTAAGAGTCAAAATTAAGATTACTTAACCATAATAACTAAATCATTTAAATTAAAATAACACTATCAATTAATTTCTTACCTTTTATTCCATTGTAGTGCCCTAATGTTTCAAACCGAGACTTGCACGGTCGAAAACACCCGCAAGCAAAACTTCTGCGAGCCCTTCCTTCTTCCCAAGATGTCAGTCGAGCCTCAAACAACCACTCAAGCTCCTCTTTCTCCTCCTCTTTCCTCTGTGAGCTACACAAGCTAAATAAACCGTCGCCTCCTTCCTCTGCGAATCACACGACAGGTAGAGCCCTCCGTCTCCTCCCGCTTGCAGCTCTAGATCGAGCTTCCAACATACCTCACGAGCTCTCCTTCCTCTTTTGTGGCTCGGTTAGGGGACAAATGCCTCTCAATTCCTCTTCTTCGCTCGATTAGGGCCACTCAAGCCTTCAATGTGCGGAAAAATGCCACACGAGCTCCCTCCTATCTCTTTGGTCAATTAAAGGTAACCTCCTCCTCCTTCTCCCTCTACTGCTTCTCTTTCTCCATCCTCCTCAAACACTTCTTACTTCTCCATTTCTTCTTATTCTNACCTATCTCTTTGGTCAATTAAAGGTAACCTCCTCCTCCACCTTCTCCCTCTACTGCTTCTCTTTCTCCATCCTCCTCAAACACTTCTTACTTCTCCATTTCTTCTTATTCTACTCACTCTCTCGCTCTTTCAGTCTTCCCATGTTTTTGTCGTGCCTGCTGAGTGTGGGCTAGAATGAGAGGAGACGAGGGGACCCGCAATTTGACTTTCTCATGAGCAGCAACTTCTTCGCTTGAACAGCACCTGCACAGTAGGTGTCGTTACCTACAACATTTTTTTTGCTTTTTTTATGTATTGAAAATTTTTTAATTATTTTTTTTTAAAAAAGTTTATTATTACAATCTTCCCTCATAAAATTTGTCCTTGAAATTTAAAGTACAAGGATATAGTTCGTACCTTAATGTTGACCTCATTTTTTAGGTCTTATTTTCCTTTCCCTAGATACCCTAGTATCTAGCCTTAGGATTTCTCTATTTTGACTCTTTTAGAAGACTAGACTGAGACCCACGATATTTAGAAATTCAAGTCATTTCTTCGATCTTTAAAGTTTCATATAGACGGTTTCTGATTCTTGACGTCCAGTTGAGTCGATTAAAATCGACATATTGAAACTCTTGTTGGGTTACCATAGGAATTTGAAGAATATAAGTGGACCCCACGACGTGTGTGTGACATTTGACTTTCTGTCGCGAGCAGTTTATTTGACTTTGGTTGTCACTTATGTGAGGATCGGTCAATGATATACTCGTCAAACGGCTCCGATCGAGTCAAAATAATATCATTTAACGTGTCGCGCCCAAATTGAATTGAGTCAAAATAATTTCATTTAACACGTCGCGCCCAAATTGAAGTTAATTTGGCGCAATCATTGACGAATTTGTCTGGATGATTCCGGATGACAAAACGGACCGCGCCGTCGCATCCAGAACGTCAATTTTAGCTAGGAAGGACACCCATTTTGTTGGGGCTCCGCGCTTGCACAAAATTTGATATTTACTTTTTGTTAAAAAAAAATAATAATTTTTTTTTATAAAAGGGTTTTAAAAGCCCTAAACTCTAACCTCTCCCTCACGTGCGCTTCCTTTCTATTCTTGAAATCGAAACGTGCCCTAGCTCCCTTTGTTCTTCTCGGCCGAGTAGGGAGGCCCCATTTCCGGTTTCTCCAGTCACCGTATTGCTCCCCGGTGGCGACTTACCTTCTTCTCCGGTCATAACTGCCGGTCACTTTCTTGTAGCGACTTTTCTCGCGCAATGAATTTGGCAGCCCTCTCATTCTTGAATTTGGGTGTTTTCTTGCCGTGAGCCCATCTCCTTCCCTCCGCCTATAAATATCCCCTCTGAGGAAGGATTTTGGGCATGAAATTTTCTTTTGAGTGAGTTGAGGATTTTTGCTTGGGGTTTGCTTTGAGCTTTCTGAAAGTTGTTCGAGAAGGGTTTTTGGGGTTGGATTTCTCTGATTCGTATACTAAGGAAGAATTTCGGTTGGTTGACAACTTCTTTCGGGATTAGCTTCTTTCATTATTGGATCCAACGACTGTTTTGCTTACTACTTCTAAGTTCTTTTAAATCTTCTAAAAATATTGGGAGGTAAGTTTCTCTTCTTCTTCTTTGGTATTTTCAAAGGATTTTATGATCCTTATCAAATCTAAAACCTGTCTCGATCCGTCTAAGAATTTGACCTCTTCTTTTGGTTTACATTATTGTGATTCTTGAATATTGAATACAATTTTTTAAAAAAAAAGAGAGGGAGCTAAACCTATGGATATATGATGTTCAATGAAGAATATTAGTTTGTTCTTATAAGTTTCTTGAAATGAGATTTGTAAGAAAGAATTTGCTGGAATTATCATGCTTTGAGCAGTTTATTTGATAACTCGGTTTTGTTCCTTATTCTGCTATTCCTGTTTGAAAATTAGCTGGAATTATCATGCTATGAGCAATTTATTTGATAGCTCGGTTTTGTTCCTTATATTGCTATCCCTATTCAAAAATTTGCTGGAGTTACCATGCTTTGAGTAATTTATAAGGGGTTCGGTTTTGATCTTCTTGTTGCCCCTTCATTTGAGTATAACCTTTGGAACATTTTGGTGCTTTAAATAGCTATTTGGAGCTGGGTTTTGATCTTCCTGCTGCCCCTTCATTCGAGTATGACCTTTGGAATATTTTGNGAGTAGGAGATGTCGAAGATACCGAATAAGATTCAGTGACATCTCAAACTAACCTTTGATTTGGCTTTACATCTTTGAAAAGGAAATTATATGATATTTCAGTCCTGCAGGTTATTTAAATATTCGGGGCTTATATCTACATTTCATATGTAAATGGCCCTGAGGAAATAGGAGGAATTATGTCATATCAGACGATTACTTCGGAATCCTAAAGAGTTTAGGACTTATATCGTACGATATAAAATCGTAGAAAGTCCTTAAAGATAATGTGAGGATTTAGATAAAGAAGAGAAATACTGTGTAATAAAGAAAGACATATGCAGTAAAGGAACAAAACTGAAACAACTAAAGTCGTCAAATCCCAAGGCTCAACCCTGGACAGGCGGTGGAAACTACCAAGCTGGAGTACAGTAGGGGCAGAGGGAATTTTCGGTGGAGCGGTGAAATGCGTAGAGATCGGAAAGGACACCAACGGCGAAAGCACTCTGCTGGGCCGACAATGACACTGTAAAAGCTCTCTTTAATTCTGGCGATGCTACAAAAAATATTACAATTGCATGATATAAAGAGGTTAGATAAATATTTGCAGATTATAAAAGAAAGGTTAAATGATAAGCATATGAAAATTTAAAGTGGGATATTAGCTTTTAGTTTGGGTTTAGGCTCAGACTAGACTTCTTTTTTTCTTTTATCTCGATCTCACAGGCAACTGATATATCGAAGTCAATATATCAATATCAATTAGAGGTCACCAACGAATCACCTCTATAATCAGGCAACCCTAGAGCCTATCGTTTAAAGGACGTGTGAACCCATATAATATCTGGACTTATCTTATTAAAGGTATAATGTACCCATGTGAGATAGTATCTGAACTTATCAGGGTATAGTGCACCTGTGTGTGATGTTAGGATAAATGATGTGTAGTATCTAAACTTATCGTGGTGTGGTGTGCCTATATGTGATGTTAGAATAAGTGATGTATAATATCTGAATTCATCGGAGTGTGTAGTATATAGACTTTCAAAAGAAATATAATATCTATTCTTGTGGTATCTGCATATGGAATGTCTAGTGTGTAATATGTGATATGTTACAAATGTAGTATTTGTCGTATAGAGTATAATGTGTAGTGTCTATTGTGTATTGTGGTATTTGTTGTGTAGTGTATGAAATAAGTATATGTTCCTTTTGCAAGTGTAGTATCTATGCAAAATCTATAGTATCTGTTCTTTTCTAACTATCAATTCTCAAGCCTTTTGAAAAGGGTTGGAGCTGCCGACGACTTAAGGGGTGAAAGGGTATCTCACTAATTGAATATTGATGTTATGTTTTCAGCTATAAGAAAAGCTGATCAATGGTTCTTTGCATCATTGTCTGTTACCCCGCACCTCGAACTTATAGGCCACTCTAATATTCCATATGCTTATCCAATAGTTTTTTTTTTTTTTGTATAATGACGAATTTCTAAAAGGCTCATAATGTTAATCCTCTATTTTCAAATTTAAACTCAAGCCTCCATTATATGCATATAACTGCTTCATACCACACCTCGACATTTTAAACTCCTTATATGTTAATCCAAATATGTTCTGCGATACATATAAAAACACAACAAGACCCCATTCATACAAAAGTATTGTCTTACCTATATCCAAATTAAAATACAGCTTTTCAATCTTATAAAGCTTAACCGTGGCATGTAAAATAAAAACTATTTTTTTTTTTTTTGAATGAAAGCATATCCATTAACTAATTAAATAGATTCGAGACATACATATGTATAATTTCCCAATTCCAGGTGCACTAGAAAATATATTCAGGGGCAAATTCTAAGTAAAGAAAATCAGGAAGATTATTCATATCGTCAGGCAAGAAAACATTAGGGAAGAAAATCGCCT
>JXCR01079030.1:8412-22174 GCA_002079205.1 Phalaenopsis hybrid cultivar
TGGGAGTGCACTGAGAATGTTTCACATCTTAATTTTGTACGAAGATCTAACACATAAGAAGATATAAAAGTAGTAAGATACATCAAAATATTTATGTAACAACTTAGAAATGAAGAAAAAAAATAATGGGACTAATTTAGTTATGATGATTCCATTAATGTATGGTATTATTTACAAATGATATCATTCATTATAATTAAGGAAGGTGATATTATAATGTAGTTGGCAAAAAAATGTGAAAAATATATTCTGCAGTGAAAATTGAAGTAGCATTGAGGATAATGTTGAAGAAATTATTTATGTTTTATTCAATTGTTCTCTCTTAATAACAAGAGAATAATGTTGATGTCAAAAATTAGATAACATTAACAATTTTTATCGATTTNGGCTCGAGATAAAATTTGAAACAAATATATCTGTGAAAGAGTTGGAGCAGTTTTGAGGGGCAGACAAGTGTTTACCTCTAAAATTTAAAAAAAAAAAAAAGGAGAGGAAAATAAATAAATAAATCAAGTAATTAATTAGATCCTACTTACCTCCGCTCTCACGTCATAACTGTTTATAAATATATTATAAACAATTAAATTTATGTTTCTCTTTTACAGTTGACGAGTTTAGTAATTTTGAAATAAATGTTCAAATCCTAAAGAAAATATTTTACAAGTTCCAATCATCTAGTTCGATTATTCTCATTGTAAGGACAATAGTTGATAGGACTCATACCCTAAAAGTATAAACAAACACATCTAAATACCTCCTTCAAATATTAAACTTTAAAATGTTTAACTCCTTGATGATGACCGAGTTGATAGAATATTTCAACCAGAGAAGTTAATCTTTTAAATCAAGATTTTTTAAATTAATCAACCAAATCGTCCAAATTAAAATCAATCACTAAAAACTTTGCAAAATTTCATCCACCTCTGTAATAGTTTGTTGAAGTGACAATATTTTGACCAACTTCAACTCATCAAGAGCTAATGTCACATTAAGTGTATTTCTATATTCACATCACCATCCGCTTTAAGTTGCAAATGATAGATTATACAATTTAAAATCCTAAGATTGCTGCTATTATATATTGAATATTCAATTTTTAATGACTAGCCTCAATCAAAAGTGCTCTCCTATTATCAAGAGGGATAATTAACTATAGGAGCCTTCGTCTATGAAAAACCTTGAACCCCAGATTAAAAAATCTTTGCAAAATAATGGCAAAATCTCCGGTTAGTGTCCTAATTACAATCTAATCTATCTTCTGAAAAATTTGACCCTCCAAAGCTCTTTCAAAAACAAAATAATAATAATAATAATAAATACAGAGAGTTTTCGGGGAAGCGGCCATGAATTTTCAAAGCCCACGATAAGATTAAAGAGAGTCATCTTAGATGTTTTCGTCACATTAAACATCAACTATCTGATGATTGAGTTGATATTTTAGATTTGACTTATGTTAAGAAGGTAGAGGTAGAACTTAAAAGACTTGGAAATGTTATATAAAAAACGATCTTAATTAATTAAAATTAAATGAAAATATGACACTCAATATGGGACACAACGGAGAAAAGGGATTCATGTAACCAACCCCACTTGTGGGATAAAGGCTTTGTTGTTGTTGTTGCAAGATTTAAGCTAATTTTTTCTAAATTCTGCCCAAAAAATTATACCAAATAACCCCAAATTTATCATGAACTTTGGTTTATGCTATTTATAAGATTAGCAAGATCTCATTTCTCTAACTTAATATTATCTGCGTGCTTAAATTATTTTTTTGCATTTATCTAATGAACTTTTGAATTTTCATATATATTATGTTTTATTCAATGCTAAATCTTCTTGCGCCATTTAAATTTTTTAAAAATGTAAATTTGCAAACCTTACGTTGCTTTTGTAAATATTCCATTGTGTACAAAAGCTCTCTAACTTAAAATTATCTGCATGCTTGAATTATTTTTTGCATTTATCTTATGAACATTTGAATTTCCAAATATATTATGTTTCGTTCAATGCTAAAACTTTCTCGCGTCATTCAAATTTTTCGGAAGTGTAAATTTGCAAACCTTATGTTGCATTTGTAAACATTTTATTGTGTACAACAGCCCCATCTCATTTCTCTAACTTAATATTTTCTGCTTGCTTAAATTATTTTTTGCATTTATATAATGATCATTTGAATTTCCAAATATATTATGTTTCATTCAATGCTAAAACTTTCTTGCGCCATTTAAATTTTTCGAAAATGTAAACTAGCAAACCTTACGTTGCATTTGTAAACATTCTATTGTGCACAACAGCTTCATGAAACAGAACATGGAGAACGTGTAGAAATTGGAAGGGGAGAGGTATTATTTTAGTTTATCTTGCCATTGGTACTTTCTGCTAGATACAGTCTTCATATTGGACATTGCAATCATTTGTGGTTACAAAGTATTCTATTTACAATACATTGATTTAGAATTCACCTAATTCCTGTAAATTTTAATTACACTTAAAATAAACCAAAGGCGGACGCCAGATGCGTCAACAAATTACTTTGGTTTTATTTTTCATATGACCAAACACCTAAAATTTAAAACTGTTATATTTTTTTTACACTCTGCACTCAAAATGCACCAAACCAAACAAGCTTTTAATATTTTAGACCTGCACAAAATTTTTCTTCATTTTATTCCTTAAGTGCACATAGTGGCAGCTGGTTTGTCTAGAATATAAATATTAGTAATGTTGTGCTTCGTCTTACATCTTTTGTGCTTGATGGAAAATTTGAGTTGATATTTTTCATGTTATTATGGTTTATCTTTCTTTTTTTTTTCACTCTACTTGGTTAATCTCCCATTTTTCATGCTTGATAAAGAGAAAATCATGAATGGTGTTTTATTGCAATTTATCTTTTGTGTGCCCTTGTCATTGTCAACCTAATTTTTTTTTGCATCTTCTCTGCGTGGAGTAAACAAAGGTTATAAAAATCAAATCATACTGGCCGATGCAATCCTGAGCTGGTCTTCCCGTAAGTTTGATCTAATTCCAAAACTCCTTTTGTACATAACCAGCCAAAATCGATTGAATTCGATGGCCAAACCGAGGAATTGGTGAACCTTTTGATGAACTGTTTGGTCTTAAGATTTGATCCATCTATGATATTTTTATTTTGATCTAATGGCTAGAAATAAAAATTTAGAATAGCAAAACTATTTAAATTTAGATATCTTAATTTGAAGTTGAACGCTTATAAACATGAGAAGAGATTGGTGAAATTTCTTATAATTTATATTTTCTTTTTGGCGTTCCAAGTTAGTGGCAATGCACTAGATGTTTTTGCATGCATTTATACAAGTGTTTAACTGCTTACAGAAAAAATAATCATGCCATCATTATATTTAAAATATTCAATGGTGAAGTGTATTGTTTTAAAATCTTATATATTAAATTACTGCAAATATCTCCTTCCGATTCAATAAGTGATTCAACAAGTGATCCGGTTTTCAAAAATTTAAAGAGTAAGGTATGAGAAACTAATTTCTCCTTCCAGTAGCAATATGGGGTAATAGCTGATTCTAGGTTTCTCCAAGTCTTCTCTTAAGCATTATTGACGCAGGCCCTAATTTGGAGGCCGTACAACAGATATAATCCAGCTTCAAGGCAATTCAATTTACAACCGTTATCAAATACAGTACTTTGAATCTCGTTGTAATTGATGTTCTTCACAGTTCTTTTAATTCAAACTTCCATTTGACTCACCCAACTAATATTTGTAAACGCTTTTTGACAATTTGCTTTGGCTCTCCACAATCCATGCTAGTAAAAAACCTGCTTCAAAGAGAGGTTCTCTAATTGTATCAGAATCGATGATTAGGAAACTTTTATGTCTATGTGGGACACTTTTATGTCTGTTTTGTATTTCAAACTGCCACTACAGTTATGTTTGAGGAATTATTTTCTTGCAGTTTTCTAGAAATTCTTGTGATAAGAAGTTACTTTTTACAATCAGATTTGTAAAGTATGGTAGCTTTAAGGAAACTGCTGTTTGACTTTCTAAAAAACAAATATTTATAATTCACATGCAAACTTCCTGAAAATTGTTTTTCTTATCATAACTTTATAACCATCTTTATAAAAAATTGCAGCAGTTCCAAACGGATATAAGTTACCAAACCACAGCATGGCAACTACAAAAATAGAGAGCTCAACATCACTGAGCAGTGATCTTCTATACGACATACTTCGCCGTCTCGACGGTCCTTCTCTAGCGAAAGCTGCTTGTACTTGTGCTGACTTCTGTTCCTTATCAAAAGAGGAAGTACTCTGGGAAAACGCATGCCGTTCTCTTTGGCCTTCAACTCATAGAGATGATGTTAGGAGTCTCATCTCCTCCATTGGTGGGTTCAGAAGGTTCTACGCCGATTGCTTTCCCCTTATCGTCAACGAGGACATCCCCGCTGTTCAAACCGACGACAATCTTCCATATCCCGCCGATTGGAACGAGGATGATTACTATGGGGACAGTGATGAAAATGAAACAATCTTCCCTTCTGATTTTGTTTCCATTGTTGATGTGAGGTATAAGGAGAAAACAGTATATTCAAAAGTCTTATGGGGAATTCCTGATTCTGACGGCTCTAATGGTTGGTTTCATAATTGCCCATTTCGAATCGACCTGCTCCGCTATTCAGATGGAACCGGTAACGAGGATGGTGATGTTCTGCTCTCAGTTGATGACGGTTTGCCGCCCATCACATCTTTAGAGAGAGAGAGAAAAGATGGGAGATTGTGGAGGGATTTGCATGAGGGAATTGTGCTAAGCTGGATCATTGTGAATAGAAGATTGAAGCAAGCAGCGAATCTTGCGAGCTGGAGACCGCTCGGGGGGCAGAGGCATTGGCCGACTGATCAAAACTTCGTTCTTCGATTTGGATCGATTCTTCCGGCGAAAGACATTCTCCCATGTCAGGTTGCTGAATGCATCATTGTGATGAAATTTAGTATTGTGGGTGCAGGGAATGGAGAGGGTGGTATGGCTACAGGTCTGAGATTAACTGAGTTGAGTATGCAGGTGGAGAATATGGCGGGAGCTCATGTTAATGGGCGGAATAGTCTTCTTGTTTTAAAAGAAGCGTTGAGTTGCAGGAGGAGCAGAAATTATGGGGAAGTGTTGGAGTACTGTCACTTGTATTTGAAGGCTCAGAATGAGTTTAAAGAGGAGAAAATCAGGAATGAAAGCTGGTTTGATAGGGTTTATATAATAAGCAGCATTGCAGTAGTTGCAGCTTTTTGCTTTTGTTACATACTTTGATAATGTAAAATTGTATTCTAGAAATGTTCTTGCCTTTTCTTTTTATAAATAGATTCACTTTGATGTAGGCAAGAGATTAGTTTATATTCATCCTGTGATGGGCTGTGTTTTGACAATATATGTAGTTGTTTTATACATCGACATTAGATTGTGTGAAAATTTGTGTATGATTGACTTAGATTTTAGAAGATAATAAGCTCTAAGGTTGCTTTTAGGAGGAATAGTGGATTTTACTTGTTCTTATGCTTAATGCTGAAGAATTATGATAGATTTTTATGAATTTAATTGGCAGTTATTTGTTATGTGAAACATGAAGATCAACTTTATTGTTTTTTGACTTTGGAAAGTTTAGGACTAAAATTTGTGCCAGTGGATTTTATCTCATATCTAAGGGAATAATGCTTCAGGTGGTAGATATGTAAATTCATAAGAATTGTGTGGTAGATATGTAAATACATAAGATATGTAAATTCATAAGAATTGTGTGGTAAATATGTAAATACATAAGAATTGTGTGGTAGATATGTAAATGCCCCTGTACCACATAATTCTTATGTATTAACATATCTAACACCAGAAGTTTGATATTTACACTAATAACACCTTGTGTTTACCTATGCATGAAAAGATGAATTTCAATTTTAAAAATTAGGGACGATAGTTATTTGATATAATGTTAGATTTGGGTGGTATGAATGTAAAAAGAACATGATTTACAGCTTCTGGACCCTAAGAATCCTTGAAGGTGCTCTAGAATAAGATTTTCTCTAGATTTTCTCAAGTGATAATAAGCATGAATGCACCTCTTTTTCAAAGCAACACATCACTGTTTATTTGTATTTCCAGAATCATTACCGTTCATTAATGTAATTAAGCAGAATGTGTACAGAAATTACAGTAATTATCCAAATGTTCTTCACAAATCGGATTCCCAAATAGCAGCAGCTCGTTCTTTTACAGTTTGATAGAAGGCCTGAACAAGATGAAGAAGGAAAAAATCTGCTCCATGTCTTGCTAACAGAGAAACTGAAACAGGAAGGCCATTTTGCATCCCCAGTGGAACAGAGATCTGTATACAATGCCAGAAAGAAAAAAAGACGAAAAATTTACATACATACCACTCAATTCCTATGGATTTACATCTCACACCTAAATTTCAATTTTTATAAATATGTCATCTTAGGATCTGTTTGGGGCAGCTGCAGCTTATCCAGCTTATGCTGATAAGCAGCTTATCCTGATAATCTGTTGATGAGTAGCTGATCCGGATAAGCTGGCTGGTTGTTTGGTTTGTGTGTTTGGAAAACATCTGATTCTGAAAAAAGGACCATTCTGCCCATTTTCTGAATAAGTTGTTTAGCTGTTTGGTTTGTGCGTTTTGTAAATAGCTTATATAACAAATATGACTTCCCTTTGTGAGCCGAAGTATGAAATCCATCTTTTTGCAACCAACAAATCACAAGCCTATATGTCACTCACTTTTTGTGATATAACTGAAACGATTTTGAAAAGAATTTTGATTTCTTTGCTTATTTATTGATAGTGTGGTTTATCTACTTATTCTTTACCTAAGTAAAATCAAACAAATTGGATGCTCCTTTTCTATCGTGCCAAAATCATAAATATAAGAAATAAACACCAACCTAACCAAATGAAAAGTACCGTTGTCAAGAGAAATTATTCTCATTTCATACATCAAGAAAATTGAAAGCCAGTGCCAACCAAAACTAAAGACTAGACAAACCAGAATAGGTTTTCTAGTTTTAACAGATGCAGTCAACAAAACCAAGTTTTAAGTCAGCAAACATGATGAGATAAAGCCAGGTAATGGGACCTTTACATACATAACACCCACTTCTTATGAATTGACATATCTAACAACTAAAGTTTTCTTTTTTTACATTTATACCACACAAATCTTTCATATCACATAAAAAGTACCACCATTACAATTTTTAAAAAGTGAGATGAACATTTTCATGCATAGAAAAGGTGGTGCATCTAAAAATTGAGGTTTAGGCGTTATTTATGTAAATACATAGAAATTAAGTGGTATATATGTAAATCTTCCAATAAAAATACTTTCCACTACTGCCTCCACTTACAAGAAAATAGAATTAGAAGATCGTTCATGTGTATGTTGAGTGTGGTTTTTTTTGTGCCATTATTATGTATCGATATTCTTTCATTACTGAGAAATGTTCTCTCATCATTAGAAGATCGTTCATCCATTTTATTTTAACTTTATTTGCTTCTTCTTTAGACCATACATAGAATTTCAGTATTTGTGTACAATGCAGGAGAATACATTAAAAACCCCACTCGAATAAAACGGAAAGAAAGCAGGACTCACAAAAATCCCATTTTTTTTAGATAAAAAAGTCAGCAGGAAATTTGATAAATCAAAGCAAGAACGGGATGAATCAGAAGGACCTGAGGATGAGGACATCTGGGTTTAACGATGACCATGAAGTGCTGCAAATCCCAGGCTCCGAGAGAGTAAGCAGTCGACACAAGCATCTGTGCCGGACCACGAGGAGCCCTAAGTGGCACGGCCGCTACATAGATCGCGGCTCTTCCTTTAGCTTCTTCGCGCTTGGGAAGAAGAGGTGAGGGCTTTGGGGAAGAAGAGGTGAGGGCGAGGGAGAGAGGCGAGGGACACCGAGCGAAGGAGAAGGCGGACAGTAGGAGGGCACAGGAGTAAACAACCATTCGAACGCATGTAGAATCCGCAAATCGCGAACAAAGGAGTGCCAAAGAAGGAAGAAGCAGGAGTGCCGAAGAAGGAAGAAGCAAAAGAAGAGTCCCAAATCGCAAAAAGAAGAAAGAAGAAAGAAGAAAGAAGCAATGTCGAATCTGGGAAGGGGCAGCGGAGTAATTGGGGGCTAAACGTGATAAGGGAACGCAGATCGCGGGGCTAGCCCCGCGATCCGCGTGTAATGAAAAATAGGAAATGGAGTTTTGATAAACGCATCTTCAACGCGCGAAACAAACGGTGAGGCGGCGTCGCACTTATAAGCTGCCCCAAACGGGCCCTGACCTATGCATAAAAAGGTGTATTTCACTTTGTAAAAGTTAAATAAGTGGTATTTGTGATGTGATATGAAGGATTTGAGTTGTACAAGTGTAAAAAGTAAAGTTTAAAGGTTAGATATGTAAATACATAGAAATTGGATGGTATTAATTAAAACTTGGAGCGGATTATGACTGTATTGTATCAAATATAAAAGGAAGGAAAATTCAAATTTGATTACCTGGCAAAAGCCAGACATGCCTGCAACGGCTAGCAAACTGAAAGCTTTGGCACGAAAGTCGCTCAATGTAATACCATCCAGGTTGAGGTTTGGAGGTGGCCCTGGAACGGTAGGTATTACAAGGACACCGTAGTCCTGAATAAAGAAACAAGACAAGAATTACACTATAATGTTGCCAAAGAGGTGCTAATTTGCAAAAACTAAGTAGTCTGAGACCAAAAATGTAATTTAAAATTTAAAAATTGTAACTCCCAAAAGATCAGTCAAAGCAGCCTTGAACTCGGCCTTTAATTTCCAGCAGCTTTCTAAATTATCATCTGTTGATGCCAGGGCATCCATTACTCTTTCTGATATTCCAGGACCCAAGTTGGGTTTCACATTATTTAACCATTCCTCATGATTACATTTAAATTCAAACCTGCCAAAAAAAGCAATAATTCAGCATTATATTTTATACTATTTTCTCTATGAAAATTGTATAACCATAGTATTTTGACTATGAACTTAAAAATATTTTCTTAGTAGATCAATGTTTTCAAAATTATAGTAAATTGGTGCCATTATAGAGGCTAACTTCAGAAACATGCTAAACAATTGAGTAAAGTGTCAAAATAGTCAGTTGACCATTTACATATGGTCATCTTTGTCCCATAGTTTAAAAAAGTATTAAAATAGTCCCCACACTCTTAACTAGGGGTGTAAATGAGGCTCAGTTCGTGTTCGGCTCGTTTATATTTCAAGCTCAAAAAGTGTGTTCGTGTTCGGCTAGTTTGCTCAGCGAGTCGAACAGGAGCTGTTCACGAACAAAGAGTCGTTTTGACAACCCTAATCTTGTAGCCATATGATGTTAAGGATTGGGGTAAGATTTAAAAATTATTGTTTATATTAAAATATCATTTGAATCTAATTTAATAAGTTTTATTCTATTTTCTTAATTAATACTTTTAATTGATTATAAATCTTTATATCCTTGTAGTCAACTAATTTTTTTAAAAATACTAATCATATATATATATATATATATATGATGAGTAGTATTTCGAGCCAAAACAAGCTGAACACAAACAGACAAATCATTATCATAAAACATTTGAAATCATATATTAACCTACCAGATACATTAACAAATGGGTAACACAAGAGAAAACATATCATCTACCATTTGGGAGAAAAAAATGATTTTTTTTGACATGTGCTTGATAGAGAAAGAATTAGGTCATAGGCCAACAATACATTTCAACAAAGAAGCAAACAGACAACAACAACAACAACAAATCCTTAATCCCACTACGTGGGGTCGGCTACATGAATCCTTTTTCTCCATTGCATCCTATTTAGTGTCATATTTTCATTTAGTTATAATAAATTAAGATCATTTTTTTACAATATGCCCGAGTCTTCCTAGGTTTACCTTTGTCTTTCTTAACATAAGTTGAATCTAAAACATTTACTCTCATAACTGGATCATCGTATGGTTGACACTTAATGTGACCAAACCATCTAAGACGACTTTCTTTAATTTTTTCCGTCACAGGAGCTACACCCACCAGCCCTATCACGGATATATTCATTTCGCATTGTCTCTAAGTGTAAAGCCACTCATCCACCTAATCATTCTCATCTTGGCAACACTTAACTTAGTATTATGCTTCTCTTTTAAAAGCCAACATTCAACGCCATAGAGCATTGCAGGTCTCACCACCGTCTTATAAAATTTTCCTTTCAGTCTAAGCGATATTTTTCTATCACACAAAAAGCTCGAAGCATCCTCCACTTCAACCAACCAACTTGAATTCAACTATTAACATCCACATCTATATCACCATCGCTTTGAACAACAAACTCGAGATATCTAAATCATTACACCTTTTAATAATTTGATCACTCAAAGTTACACTTCTGTCACTAGAGCTACTATTACTAAAATTACATTCCATGTATTCAACTTTAATTCTACTCAAATGAAGGCCTTCAGACTCCAATGTAGACCTCCATAATTCAAGTTTTTCCTGGATTTTTTCTCTCGTCTTATCCACGAGAAGCATATCACTAGGCTGACAGAGTATTACAAAAAATTTTCAAAAGAAAACTAGAAGATTGTATGGCCGAACAAAATTAAAGAATAAATGAAATCAGTTATAAGAAGATTGAAAATTTTTTAAAAGAACTGAAAAGAGGATCTACCAGACTTGGTTGGGATTTAATTAAAAACACAATAAATGCATCAAGGGATTGATGGAAGGAGAAATTAGAGGTGGGTTGAATTTTAAATAAATTGTAATTCTATTATGTTATACCTAGAATTACTTAACATTACTTTTCTTTTTGATTGTATGAATGACAAGTTGTGTCAAATATTAATAAATTTAGATTTGATGGAATCGAACCTGAGCTAGAGGATAGGTTTGAACTCATGTTTGGTGCCATTGTTGCAACAGATTGTAATGTCTGGACTCCTCAAGAATCACAGGAACAAAGAGATGACCCCAATAAACCAATTCAGAGATCATCGCACAACATTAATGAACACAGTGATCCAGTCATGTTGGGATGTCACCTTCCTTAAAAGCAAGGGCAAGTCACAATAAAAAGATTGGACCTCCAAATTTGAGGAGTCAAATATCATAGTTGGTTACAACATGTACTAATTTATCTTCTGAATCTAGTGACATAAAAACTTCATCTATTTCTGAAGTAATAAAGATTTTAGAGCAAATTGTTGAAGTTTATAAAGATATGCATTATGTCTATACTTCATGAAGCTACTTAAAAATCCTGTCAAATGGGAGTTCATCATATCTATGGCCCCTACGCAAATAGTTCACACAATGCACTTCTTCCACGAAAATCATGATGACTAATCTTTATCATTTCTATGCTTTTCAAGGGGGATCTGTTATTAAGTATTTTATTTGTTTTTCGGTGAAGCCTGCTTATTACGGAAACATTACGTTGGTGTCTACGTTTTGTTTATTTTATGATAGGACAATCACCTATTGTAAAAGTTTGATTTTTTTTTTGTGATGTCATTCGTTTGGTATTGAAATGTGACATGCTCATAATATATTCCGTTAAAATGTTAGTAGTTGTCATATCTTATAATGTAGTAATGCTCCTAATTTTTTTCAACAATGGATGCTACCAATAGAGAACATTACAAAAAAGTTATTACAACAGTTGTCTGTTGACCAAATACTACAAATCATTTTCTTAGACTCCATGCATGACCATGACCTTCACGAGGGATAAATGGATAGGTGAAATGTTTGAGGGTCATCCAACAAGGTTTCGTAACATATTTCACATGAGTCAAGAGATATTTATCGATCTTTTGAATTAACTCCACCCTAGTTATGGTTTTTATAATTCTTCAAAAACGACATCACGAGAGGTATTAGCTATAACATTATATATTTTATTATATAATCAGTCTATAAGAGCAGGTTGCAAGAGATATCATCACTCAACCAAAACTATCAGTAGATATTTTTCAATGGGTTTGAATGTTTTGGTATTTGTCTTCCAAAATCATAAAACTTGAAGATCCAACTTTTGAAAACATTTCTAGACAAATTTCCTATGATCAACAGTGTATGTCATGCTTCAAGGTATGTTTCATGCAAACATTTTTCAGACATAAATTTTGAAATCCAAGCTAAAGTAGATGTGATACATCAATATTTGTTCGTGTTGTTCGTGTTCGGCTCGTTAACTTGGCTAACGAGCCGAACATGAGTTGTTCGCGAACAACGAGCCGTTTTGACAGCCTTGTTTGCAATAAAAGAAATTTTAAGAGAAAAACCCGCAAGAGATTATCCCATCTACTGATACTTGCTAAGAACGAAATGGTTCAGTGCAATAAGGAGTTCTGTTAATCTAGATTGTCCTTGTATCAATGGAGTTGAAAATTAGAGAACTTTTTAAAAATTGCCTTAACTTAAATTTTCTAAGTAAAATCTACATAATAAAAAAAAATTAACAAAATCGACAAAGTCAAGAACTTAAAACGAGAAAATAGGGATTGTCCATAATTTAAAACGAAATAATAAGGATTATCTAAGATTTAAAATGAGACACTAAGATTGTTTGGACTTTAAATCTAGACAATAGCACATAATTTGATTAACAGCAGCTATTTTACCTCTTTAAATTCATCCTTATAAATATAAGGATGGAGAAGGTGTAATATTAATTTTTTTTATTAATTCCTTTGTAATTATGATATTAATGAAGTCTCATCAGTGAACTATCAAAGTCATATTAGGCGAATTTAATATAGCAAAAAAAGCATAGAAAAAAATAGGCAAGAAATAAATTCAATCAATATCCACATACCTCTGAATCAAACGCAAGGCATACGACAGAGCGCCTAGTGCTGGTATTGGAAAAGCTTGACTTTCAGGGACTATATTTATAAAATTTCTTGAAATAGGAACCTTCTGAAGAATATAATCTCCAAGGTTTTCATAGGCAATCAAATGACCTGTTCATAATTTTTGCTTGTTTAATAAAAACTTCTAAGCAAAAAAAATGATCCACTGGTGTGACTTGATAAGTGAAAAAACAAAACTGTAAAATTACATGCACTAACTTCCAAAAGTGGCCCGGACAGACTCGACGACAATATGAGAAATTTTTTCACCAAGTAGTCCAAGATACTTGAAACAGTCATTAGCGATAATAAAGCGAGTTGGTTCTACATTTACTTCACCGGGCAATTGCAGTAAAGTATGGCCGACTTTGCTTGTGGTCACAGGATCTCTTGCAAACCATCCTGAGGATAGATTTGTAAAAATAATTGTAAATAGCATGAAAGTATCGGTACATTGAAGAGAAGGGCAACACAAAGAATTTCTAGTATATATCCACCAAAATACTTCATAAATGTTAATGTTTACGGATAAATATTGTGGCTCAATGGCGACAGGTTTTTTTTTTTTTACTTTTTTTTTTTTTTGAACAAAATACATTGCTTTTGTTTTGAGTTATGGACCAATAAGATGCTCATTGTACCTCCATAAAATTGTTTGAAGTGCATCAGCAACTTTAAATTTAAAACGAGTATAGCATCTAATCATAGAATTGTCACTCCTAATAGAACATATATGAAACCAAAATTTAAAAAAAAAAAGTATTTACATATCTAACACTCTAAATTTGATATTTACACTATAACACCTTATTGTCATAAACCACAATGTCGTGATGCTTGTCTAAG
>JXCR01079037.1:4529-30093 GCA_002079205.1 Phalaenopsis hybrid cultivar
AAGAAGAAGAAGAAGAAGAAGAAAAAGTGAGGGAGGAGAAGCTTGAGGATTAGTGCCTAATCAAAAATTATTTCTACATTTGTTCTTTTTAAAGTATAAGACTTCAGAAAATCTTAAGCTTATAAATATAATATAGTAAGTAAAATTATTCTTAATAAAATTTTTTAAGTGGAGATAATAAAAGAACTAAACTCTAAATTTGGAAGACTTACAATATTTCTGAATTAGATAGAAACTCATATTTTCATCTTTCTTAACATTAAAAATTTCTAAACTTTAAGTTGGTCTCATTTACTGAATATTATTTTTTTTTCTAAATTGGACGACTATATTTCTAAATTTAAGTTTTAGTAACTCCTAAAGAAACTCATATACATATCATACATATTTAGTTTTTAAAGATTGAAGTGCCACTTGAGGACAAGTAACATTCTAAATTTGGGGGATTTTGATACGCCTAAAATATATAGTATTTTTAGACACATTTTTATACCTATTTTTAAGATATTGCGCTTTAATGGAAGGTATTTTTTGTCTTTTTCTTTGAGGTACAGTAAAAATGTGAAAAATGCTTAAAGGAGTGAAAAATGATCAAATTTGGAGCAAATAGGTTAAAAATATGCAAAAGTATTTTGATGCCTAAGCGCCAGATCCGGCCCTTAAGTGTCGGTTGAACAGAGAAGGCTAAGCCTAAGCGTTAGAGCCTCTGCGCTTTAGAGCCACTAACAGTTATTGGATGAGTAAATTTAATTTTTACAAATTTTGAAGAGATTTTTGAGGCACCTAAGGCATAATAGGTGGTTACAATCACCATGGATAAAAATTATTGCGAAATGATGCATCTCTTGGAGAAATACATCAAATCAAGACACAATTTGAAGAGATACCAAGACACCTTTTGGAGAATTATAAAAGAAGGAAGATTGAGACTTTGAAAGGGGTCCTGAAAGTACTGGAAAATTTTTGAAAGTTATAAAATTGGGGAGTTAGTTGGAGAGGTTTTCAGGCATCAAATATTTATCCTTTTTATTTTAGTTTTATATTTAGAGTGTTGTAAAAGAGAAGAGATTCAAAGGTTCTGCAAGAGTTTGGTGGAGGACTTGAGATAAGTTTTTATCTTTTGTTTTAGACTACTTTTGGTTTAATGTATTGTTGGTTTGACAATGATTTCTACTTTTAAACTAAAGTATGGTTTTGTTTTCTCCATACAATATTGTTGGTTTGACAATAATTTCTTCTTTTAAACTAAAGTGTGGTTTTATTTTCTCCATAAATATTGGTTTGACAATGATTTCTACTTTTAAACTAAAGTGTGATTTTATTTTCTCCATGGATTATGAGATTTGACAATGATTTCTACTTTTAAACTAAAGTGTGGTTTTGTTTTCTCCATGGATTCTGAGTGTTTGACAATGATTTACTTTTCAACTAAAGTGTAGTTTTATTTTTTCCATGGATTCTGAGTAGTTTTCTTTATCTTTCTTCTTAAAATGATAAGTANTTTTTTGTCTTTTTCTTTGAGGTACAAGTAAAAAGGTGAAAAATGCTTAAAGGAGTGAAAAATGATCAAATTTGGAGCAAATAGGTTAAAAATATGCAAAAGTTTTTTTATGTTTAAGCGCCAGATCTGGCCCTTAAGTGTCGGTTAAACAGAGAAGGCCAAGCCTAAGCGCTAGAGCCTCTGCGCTTTAGAGCCAGTAACAGTTATTGGGTGAGTAAATTTAATTTTTACAAATTTTGAAGAAATTTTTGAGGCACCTAAGGCATAATAGGTGGTTACAACCACCATGGATAAAAATTATTGCGAAATGATGCATCTTTTGGAGAAATACATCAAATCAAGACACAATTTGAAGAGATACCAAGACACATTTTGGAGAATTATAAAAGAAGGAAGATTGAGACTTTGAAAAGGGTCCTGAAAGTACTGGGAAAGTTTTGAAAGTTATAAAATTGGGGAGTTAGTTGGAGAGGTTTTCAGGCACCAAATATTTATCCTTTTTATTTTAGTTTTATATTTAGAGTGTTGTAAAAGAGAAGAGATTCAAAGGTTCTGCNTAAAGAATCACATGAGGTTGTACAAATGAGAATGTAGTTCATATGACTGAGTTCAAATAAATAGGGAAATATTCATTGAAGGGTGTAGAGTTAGAGGACTTTAAAGTGACAGGCTAAAGTCTCCAACTTGGTTTATTGTTTTAGGTTCTGATACGAGATGTTAGCCTCTAGGTGGAGGGAATCGAGAAAACTTTAGAGTGAGAGCTAGTATCTTCTCTGCCTAGCTGATCTTCATGACTATTCAAACTTTAAATTAACCACTGTTCTTTATAGCATCTCTAGTAAGGGTAAAGAATATTATTGCTCCTATTTGACACAACACAATGCATACTTCCACAGCATAATTCCTATACTTATTATTAATTCATAACAAGGAGAAAGATTTTCATATTTAGTGCTATTCTTCTACAAAACCTCAAGTTATATTTTTAAGTTTGTTCTGTTTTTGTCAAAATATTAAAATTACCAAAAATATTTAAACTTTCTTTACTGTGAAAACATCTTTAGTTTAAATAATTATCTTTTTAAAAATAGAAAGTTTTCCAAAAAGTGCATATTGCATATCTTCCTTGTGGGTTTGATATTCAGGTCTTAATCAAAAAGTCTTATATTACTTGATAACAATACGTATACTTGCGTAGTATCCCAATATATATAAATTAAAAGTTAAATTTCTATTTTTTTTCAAGATCAAGTTTTTGGTTTTGTTTCGAAATAAGAAAATATAAGTGAAAAATATAATCAGAGNTCAAATAAATAGGGAAATATTCATCGAAGGGTGTAGAGTTAGAGGACTTTAAAGTGACTGGCTAAAGCCTCCAACTTGGTTTATTGTTTTAGGTTCTGATAGAAGATGTTAGCCTACAGGTGGAGGGAATCGAGGAAACTCTAGAGTGAGAGCTAGTATCTTCTCTGCCTAGCTGGTCTTCATAACTATTCAAACTTTAAATTAACCACTGTTCTTTATAGCATCTCTAGTAAGGGTAAAGAATATTATTGCTCCTATTTGACACAACACAATGCATACTTCCACAGCATAATTCCTGTACTTATTATTGATTCATAACAAGGAGAAAGATATTTTCATATTTAGTGCCATTCTTCTACAAAACCTCAAGTTATATTTTTAAGTTTGATCTGTTTTTGTCAAAATATTAAAATTACCAAAAATATTTAAACTCTCTTTACTGTGAAAACATCTTTAGTTTAAATAATTATCTTTTTAAAAATAGAAAGTTTTCCAAAAAGTGCATATTGCATATCTTCCTTGTGGGTTTGATATTCAGGTCTTAATAAAAAAGTCTTATATTACTTGATAACGATACGTATACTTGCGTAGTATCCCAGTATATATAAATTAAAAGTTAAATTTTTATTTTTTTTCAAGATCAAGTTTTTGGTTTTGTTTCGAAATAAGAAAATATAAGTGAAAAATATAATCAGAGTTATTGTTATATTGTTGCATATAAGCAGTTATTGGGGATTAATCCTTAAAGTTGATTGAATCCTAGTATGAAAGAAGTTGTAAAGAAAGAAATTTTAAATTGGTTAGATGTTGGAATTATCTACCCTATTTCAGATAGTGCATGTGTTTGTTCAATTCACTGCATTCCTAAGAAAGGAGGAGTAACTATGACTATGAATGAACATAATGAGTTAATACCTACTAAATAAGTTGCAGGGTGGCGAGTATGCATTGATTATAGAAAATTAAATCTTGTCATTAAGAAAGATCATTTTCCACTTCCCCTTCTAGATCAAATGTTGGATAGACTAGCTGAGCCATAAATACTTTTATTTTCTGGATGGATATACTGGTTATCACCAAATACAAATAACTCTTGAGGATCAAGAGAAAACAACTTTTACCAGTCCATATGGTACATTTGCTTTTAGAAGAATGCCCTTTGGTTTATGTAATGCCCCAACTACATTTCAAATATGTATGATGGTAATTTTTTGTGATTTAATTAAAAAAGGAATTGAAGTATTTATGGATGATTTTTTAGTTTTTGGAACTTCATTTGACTCATTTTTAGAATATTTATCAAAAGTTCTTAAGTGCTGTGAAGAAACAAATTTAGTCCTTAATTGGGAAAAATGTCAATTTATGGTAGCAGGAGGAATTGTATTAGGACATAAAATATCAGAAAATGGTATGGAAGTAGATCTTGCTAAAATTTAAGTGATTGCAAATTTACCTTATCCAACAAATGTAAGAAAATTAGGAGTTTTTTAGGTCATGCTGGATTCTACATGCGATATATTGAAGACTTTTCAAAAATTGCTAAGCCTTTATGCCATTTACTGGAGAGAGATGCGATTTTTAAATTTTGATGAAGAGCGCCTAAGAGCTTTTGAGTTATTAAAAGAATAATTAGTCACTGCACCAATTATAGTTTCACTAGATTGGGGAAAACCTTTTGAACTGATGTGTGATGCTAGTGATTATGCTATTGAAGCTATTTTAGGACAAAAATATGATAAAATTTTTAAAGTAATTTACTATGCTAGTAAAACTCTTAATGAAACCCAAATTAATTATACAACAACTGAAAAAGAGTTATTAGCAATAGTATATGCCTTTGATAAATTTAATTGGAACTCATTGCGTTTTGCATACAAATCATTCTGTTATTAAGTACCTAATGAAAAAGAAGGATGCTAAACCTACACTTATAAAATGGATTCTTGTTTTGCAAGAATTTGATTTTATAATAGTAGATTGGAAGGGAACTGAAAATCAAATTGTTGATCATTTGTTCAGGCTTGAGTTAGAAAAAACCACTCTGTTTTGAAAAAGAAATTAATGAACATTTTCCAGATAAAAAACTGTTCAAAAGTTATTAGTGGTGTGTTTCGTGGTATGCCAACATTGTAAACTTTCTTGTTAGTGATATTATACCGTATGGAATGACATACCAACAAAAGAGGAAATTTATTTCTAAAGCTAAGACTTATTTTTAAGATGAACCATTTTTATATAAACAAGGAAAGGATCTGATTATTCAAAAATGTGTACCTTTAGAAGAGACTTATGAAATTATCCAAAAATGTTATAATTCTGATTTTAGAAGACATTTTGGTGTTGATAAAACAACATACAAAATTTTACAATCTGGATTTTATTAGCCTACTATCTTTAGAGATGTTAATGCTTATATTAAAACTTGTGATAGATGTCAACGAGTAGGCAATATCCTTCTAGAAGAAATGAGATGCCCCTCAATTATATGCTAGAAGTTGAAATATTTGAGGTTTGGGCTATAAGAAATGGGATGCCCCTTAATTATACGCTAGAACGTTGAAATATTTGATATTTGGGGATTAGATTTCATGGGTCCATTTATACCATCTTTCAAAAAAAAAATATTTGATGTTTGGGGATTAGATTTCCTGGGACCATTTATACCATCTTTCGGAAATTTAAGATCATTTATACCATCTTTTGGGAATTTATATATGCTATTAGGAGTGAACTATGTATCTAAATAGATAGAAGTTATTGCTTTACCTCGATGTGGTGCTCAAAGTGCTGCAAGGTTTTTGAAAATGATCATATTTTGTAGATTTGGGATGCCGGGAGTTTTCATAACTGATGGGGGAATTCATTTTAGAAATGTCAAAATGGAGAATTTATTAAAGAAATGTCATATAAATCATAGAATTGCTACTGCTTATAATCTCAGACAAGTAATTTGGCTGAATTATCCAATCAAGAAATTAAAAGAATTATGGAAAAATCTGTAAATTCAAAAAATATGGATTGGTCAGTCAAACTTGACTATGCTTTGTGGGCTTATAGGACTGCATACAGAACTCCTATAGGAATGTCCCCATATAGGCTAATATTTGGGAAAGCTTATCACTTACCAGTTGAACTTGAGCATAAAGCATATTGGGCATTTAAAGAGTTCAATATAATTTAAAAGATGCTGGTGAGAAAAGATTATTGCAAGTAAATGAGCGTGAAGAGATAAGGAGCGAATCTTATGAGAGTGCTAAGATTTACAAAGAAAAGATGAAGATGTGACATGATCAAAAGATTCTTACTAAAAACTCCTATAGGAATGTCCCCATATAGGCTAATATTTGGGAAAGCTTATCACATACCAGTTGAACTTAATTATAAAGCATATTGGGCAATTAAAGAGTTCAATATAATTTAAAAGATGCTGGTGAGAAAAGATTATTGCAAGTAAATGAGCTTGAAGAGATAAGGAGCGAATCTTATGAGAGTGCTAAGATTTACAAAGAAAAGATGAAGATGTGGCATGATCAAAGGATTCTTACTAAAAATTTCTAGCCACGGCAACAAGTTTTGTTATATAATGCAAGGTTAAGAATTTTTCCAGGCAAACTTAAGTCCAGGTGGATGGGCCCATTTGTTGTGATGAAAGTTTATCCTTCTGGAGCTGTGGATATTAAAGATCTTAAAACTGATAAAGTATTTAAAGTCAATGGTCATAGACTGAAACCTTATTTTATAGGGGATGAGTATAAATTTAACGATCGAATGATGTTGGGTCAACCAAAATAAGCACTGGTTACGTCGGGCTGACAATGTAAAACCAAGTGCTTTGTGGGAGGCAACCGATAGTTATCAATATGTTTTTTGCTTTGATTGTTGTTTGTGTGTGATTATAAGAATTGGGGTAATATTTTTGAGACTACTATGTGTTAGTATTGATTTTAAGACTTTGTTTAGTAACCTAGACATGTTAGAATGAGAATTTGGAAGTTAAGTTGACTAGTGCAAAACTGAGCACTGGCGCTTAAGCGCGGTAGTTAAAAAAACATGTGCTAAATTAATATTCTAGAAAGTTTAACTATCAATTGGTTTGTAAGAACATGCCAAGGTAGTTCCAAGACATGCCTAGAAGTTATTAGAAGGATTTAGGCCTATAAGTAGAAGGGTTTTGTGAAGGAATTTCACCCCAGATCATTTTTAGCTCTAAAAGTTTAAGAGAGAGAGAAATTTTGAGAAGATGTCTTCATGGGAGATGGATTTGAAGAAGAAGGAAGAGACCATGAGAAATAAATTCATTATTCAAAGAGCACAAGAGTTGTATAATGGTTTCTTAACCGTTAGTATTGAAGAAATATCAGAAAAGATCAACAAAATTGAGACTATCATGGCTTTACTGGAGACTAAGGTAATTGAGATTCATGCACATCTTGAGCATATTGAATGACAATTGAAAATGCAATTTAGCCATACTAGTTATATAGAGGAAGCAGATAAAGAGATGCATCTTAAACAGAAATGGTTTGAAGAAGATAATATCAGAGCTCGTCACCAACGTTCTTTGTATCAACTTTATATTCTGATTGCCCCAGGAGAGACCAATGAAAGATCAGAATTTGTCCCTTCAAATGAAGAGTGGAATTAATTTATGTGTTATATTTTGTTTGTTATGAGTTGTTTTGTTTACGTGTTAGTGTTTGTTTTTAATGTTTATGACTTTTATGAGTCTAATTGTTTAAGTTTGTTAAGTGTTTGTAATTAGAAAATTTTCTCATCCGAGACTATTTTGAGTGAGAATTAAGTGTTAATGTACTTATACTATTTTTTGAATGAATGTATATGTTTTTTTTTGTGAAAATTAGTGTTATTTTTGTCTCAAATTGAATTGAATTATATGGGAGAACTTTTTAGAGATGGGAGAGTTGTAGGAGATGAAAATAGTCATTTAAGTGTTATGAGACCATTAAGGGGTGGTATACTTAGGCTAATATTGCATTTTAATTAAATTTAAAAATCTCAAAAATTAGGCACCGGTGCCTAAGCACCACATTCTCACGCTTAAGAGTGATGTAGCCTGAGAGGAAGGCGCCTAAGCGCCACTTACACATGCTTAAGCGCCAGTTCATTTAAATCGGTTTGCGAACGGTTAAAAGTGAAAATTAAACCCAAAAATCACCATTTTCACCCTCACTTTCATCTTTTTCCTCTTGAGTTGGCGATTTGGAGAGCTAGGGTAAGCTTTTAAGTAGAGATTTCTCGGTGGAATTGAGCAAAATTTCCTGGATTCAGATTTCTTGAGGTAAGAGCTTACTTCTATGTAAAAATTTTGGATTTTCACCATGTGTTTTGAGTACATTTAGAAGAAGTCTAAAATTCAATATTCATGGTATAAAATGAGGAAAAATCTATGGAAATTGCATAGGAAGTGTAGTTTAAGCTTTTGGACGTTTAGTTTAGTAGATTAGACTTGATTTTTGAAGTTATTGTTGAATTTTATGAAATTTGTAGAATGACACCAAGTAGGAAGAGGACAAAGGAAAAATCAACTTTGATCCGAGCAAATTTGTGAGTTTGAAAGCTCAAGATAATTATAGTGATGCTCTGCAATCACGAAAGCTTATCCAGGAGCATTGTTTCAAAAATCCAGTTGGATCTGTAGAAGATTTAATCGTTCGCCGATAGTGGGAACGATTCTGCTGTTTTTCTGTCGGGTGATTATTTATGTAGTTCAAGAGTTTTATGCAAACCTCCCTGAAGTTGAAGAGGATCGAATCATGGTTCGAGGAAAAATGGTACCTTTTTCACCAGAGATATTCAATATGTTTTACCATTTGCCACCTGAGACATTNTTGGTATTGTCTCGGTCAACAATTGGAAAGAATCACATGAGGTTGTATGAATGAGAATGTAATTAGTTAAATAGGGAAATATTCATTGAAGGGTGTAGAGTTAGAGGACTTTAAAGTGACAGGTTAAACGGTAGGAAAATATTCATTGATGAGTGTAGATTTAGAGGACTTTAAAGTGAGAGGTTAAAGCCCCCATTGGAAATAATCATTGAAGGGTGTAGAGTTAGAAGAATTTAAAGTGACAGGTTAAAACCCCCAACTTGGTTTGGGAAATAAACTTTGAAGGGTGTAGAGTTAGAGGAATTTAAAGTGATAGGTTAAAGCCCCCAACTTGGTTTATTGTTTTAGGTTTTGATATGTGATTTTAGCCCCCAGGTGGAGGTAATCGAGGGAACTCTAGAGTGAGAGTTGGTATCTTCTCTGCCTAGTCGGTCTTCAGAACTATTCAAACTTTAAATTAGCCAATGTTCTTTATAGCATCTCAGTAAGGGTAAAGAATATTATTGCTCCTATTTGACACAACACAATTTGCATACTTTCACAATAGAATTCCTATACATGGTATCTTCCCTACCTATCTGGTCTTTAGAACTATTCAAACTTTAAATTAGCCAATGTTCTTTATAGCATCTCTAGTAAGGTCGGTCTTCAAAACTATTCAAACTTTAAATTAGCCAATATTCTTTATAGCATCTCTAGTAAGGGCCTAGCCTGTCTTCAGAACTATTCAAACTTTAAATTAGCCAATGTTCTTTATATCATCTCTAGTAAGGGTTCTGCCTAGCCGATCTTCAGAACTATTCAAACTTTAAATTAGCCAATGTTCTTTATAGCAACTCTAGTAAGGGTAATGAATATAATTGCTTCTATTTGGCACAACACAATTAACAAACTTCCACAATAAAATTTCTATACTTATTACTGTTTCATGATAAGGAGAAGGTATTTTCATATCAAGTGATTTTCTTTTACATAAACTCAGGTTATCTTATTTAGTTGTTATTATTTTGTCAAAATATCAAAAATACCAAAAAGAAACATATTTACATTTTAATAATGTGAAACTATCTATAGTTTAAGTAATTGTCTTTTTAGAATCAGGGTTTATTATTCAATAGTGCATATTGCATAATTTTCCTGTGGGTTCAATATTCAGATCTTAATCAAAAAGTCTTATATTACTTGATAATGATACATATATTTGCGTAGTATCCCAATATATATAAATTAAATAGTTAAATTCTTATTTTCTTCAGGATCAAGTTTTTGGTTTTGTTGCAAAGTAATGAAATATAAGTAAAAATTGTAATTAAAGTCATTGTTATACTATTGCATATAAACAGTCGGGATCTTTGCCTGAAGCAACATTTGATGATTTTCAGAGCTTTATATATAAGGATGAAGTCCAAACCAAAAAAGGAGAGTGTTGGAGAGGGTTAGAGTGCTAGGGGTGCGTGTGTGTGTGTTGACTTCACTTTTGGTTGAGGTCTAGTCTTTCTTACTTAGAAACCTAGTATCTAGCCATAGGACTTTCTCGTTGACTAATCCTAGAGGACTAGTGATGGTACCCTCACCAATCAAAAATCCAAACATCTTCTTTGCTCATCTTGAAGTTTCACATATTGGTTCTAACCTCTAGTACTTAGTAGGTGGGACCAACATGGAGAGCTCAAGGGGAGTCCCCATAAGAAAGTTTGGCCTTAGGGATAGCTCTAGGTGGTGTGGTCTTGGTTTGTCTTACACACCTGCACTCACAACCTAAACCCCAACCAAATATGCTTAATTGATCNGTTGTTGTGTTGATTATTGTTTTAGTTAGATAGGATTGAACTTATTTCTATCCCTTGTGAAAATTTAAAAACCTCGCTAACTCTAGTTTTAAAATTTAAACTCAGAAAAATGATACCTTGTATTTTTCTGTTATCATGTTAGAGTGTTTGTTTTTATGTTGAGACTGAAAATCAAAGTTAGTGTGTTAGTTTGTTTTTATATTTGTACCCATAACTTAGAAGTCTACTGAATCTCTACATNTTTGTTGTGTGTTGATTATTGTTTTAGTTAGATAGGATTGAACTTATTTCTATCTCTTGTGAAAATTTTAAAAACCTCGCTAACTCTAGTTTTAAAATTTAAACTCAGAAAAATGATACCTCGTATTTTTCTGTTATCATGTTAGAGTGTTTGTTTTTATGTTGAGACTAAAAATCTAAGTTAGTGTGTTAGTTTGTTTTTATATTTGTACGCATAACTTAGAAGTCTACTGAATCTCTACATGTTGAATTGAAATGAAAATGATAGAAAATTAATCAAAAACTAATTTTACTCATGTTTTTAGTTTTATACTAGTATAATTAGGGTATAAAAATTCCTGTAAGCATGCTATTTCAAATTTTCATTCCTGCTTATTTATATTTGCTACTAAACTGTTTAATCTGTTAAAAATTTAAGTTTGGGGGGGNTTGAAAAAGGATCAAATTTGGAGCAAAAATGTGAAATTTGTGCAAAAGTGTTTNCATACTTATTTAGTTTTTAAAGATTAAAGTGTCACTTGAGGACAAGTAACATTTTAAGTTTGGGGGATTTTAATACACATAAATATATAGTGTTTTTAGACGTATTTTTATACCTGTTTTTGAGATATTGTGCTTTAATGCAAGGTATTTGTGTGTTTTTCTTTCAAGTACAAGTAAAATGCTAAAAGGAGAGAAAAAGGNGCGCGTAAGCGCCTGTGAAAAAGAAAAGGTCGCACCTAAATGCCAGAGGCCCAATGCTTAAGCGCCAGAGGCAGTTATTTGGCAGTTTTCTTCATTTGGCTGAATTTTGAAGAGACATTTGAGGCACCTATTAGCTAAAGAGGGTGGCTATGACNGAGAAAAAGGATCAAATTTGGAGCAAAAATGTGAAATTTGTGCAAAAGTGTTTTGGCGCCTAAGTGCCAGATCCGACGCGTAAGCGCCTGTGAAAAAGAAAAGGCCGCGCCTAAATGCCAGAGGCCCAATGCTTAAGCGCCAGAGGCAGTTATTTGACAGTTTTCTTCATTTGGCTGAATTTTGAAGAGACATTTGAGGCACCTATTAGCTAAAGAGGGTGGCTATGACCATTAGGAACGAAAATATTATTAAAAGACTTGTGAAAGGAGGCATCCCTTGGAGAATACATCAAATTTTGACACATTTTGAAGAATTTTCAAGGCACCTTTTGGGAAATTTATAAAAGAAGGAAGATAAGACATTTGAAGGGGTGCTTGAAAGTTCTGAAAAGAGTTTGAAGAGGAGGAGTCCTGATGAGTTTTGAGAGAGTTTTGGAGAGATTTTCAGACACCACACAAATTTACTTTATTATTTTTGTTTTTAGTTTATTTTGAGAGTGTTGTAAAAGAGAAGAGATTCAAAGGAACTTCAAGAGTTTAGTGGAGGATTTGAGATAAGTTTTTATCTTTTGCTTTGAAGTGATTTTGGTTTTAATCGAGACNGCTTTGAAATGATTTTGGTTTTAATCGAGACTTCTTGTTGGTTTGACAATGATTTTTACTTTTAAACTAAAGTGTGGTTTTGTNGCTTTGAAGTGATTTTGGTTTTAATCGAGACTTCTTGTTGGTTTGACAATGATTTCTACTTTTAAACTAAAGTACTTCTTTGGTTTTAATTGAGACTTGTTGTTGGTTTGACAATGATTTCTTCTTTTAAACTAAAGTGTGTTTCTTAGTCCATGGATTCTGAGTAGTTTTCTTTATCTTTCTCCTTAAAATGATAAGTAATTAAAGTTTGGATGGATTTTCCTTATCTTTCTTCTTAAAATGATAAGTAATTAAGTGTTGGATGGAAGTTGTGGAGAGTATTGCTGTAAGAAGTTGTGATGATTTAAATCCATGTACTTCATTTACTTCTTGATTTGGCCTATCCAGATGTTAAAATTTTTTGTGAGGAATAAGAATCGAGCTGGTATTGTCTCGGTCAACAATTGGAAAGAATCACATGAGGTTGTATGAATGAGAATGTAATTCATATGATTTAGTGCAAATAAAAAGGGAAATAAAGTTTGAAAGGTGTAGAGTTAGAGGACTTTAAAGTGATAGGTTAAAGCCCCCAACTTGGTTTATTGTTTTAGTTTTTGATACGAGATGTTAGCCCCCAGATGGAGGTAATCGAGGGAACTCTAGAGTGAGAGTTGGTATCTTCCCTGCCTAGTCGGTCTTCAGAACTATTCAAACTTTAAATTAGCCAATGTTCTTCATCTCTAGTAAGGGTAAAGAATATTATTACTCATATTTGGCACAACACAATTTGCATACTTCCACAATTAGTAAGAGTAATGAATATAATTGCTTCGATTTGTCACAACACAATTAACAAACTTCCACAATAAAATTTCTATACTTATTACTGTTTCATGATAAGGAGAAGGTATTTTCATATCAAGTGATTTTCTTTTACATAAACTCAGGTTATCTTATTTAGTTGTTATTATTTTGTCAAAATATCAAAAATACCAAAAAGAAACATATTTACATTTTAATAATGTGAAACTATCTATAGTTTAAGTAATTGTCTTTTTAGAATAGAAAGTTTATTACTCAATAGTGCATATTGCATAATTTTCCTGTGGGTTCAATATTCAGATCTTAATCAAAAAGTCCTATATTACTTGATAATGATACATATATTTGCGTAGTATCCCAATATACATAAATTAAATAGTTAAATTCTTACTTTCTTCAAGATCAAGTTTTTGGTTTTGTTGCAAAGGAAATATAAGTAAAAATTGTAATTAAAGTCATTGTTATACTATTGCATATAAATAGTCGGGATCTTTGCCTGAAGCAGCATTTGATGATTTTCAGAGCTTTACATATAGGGATGAAGTCCAAACCAAAAAAGGAGAGTGTTGGAGAGGGTTAGAGTGCTAGGGGTGCGTGTGTGTGTGTTGACTTCACTTTTGGTTGAGGTCTAGTCTTTCTTACTTAGAAACCTAGTATCTAGCCATAGGACTTTCTCGTTGACTAATCCTAGAGGACTAGTGATGGTACCCTCACCAATAAAAAAATCCAAACATCTTCTTTGCTCATCTTGAAGTTCCACATATTGGTTCTAACCTCTAGTACTTAGTAGGTGGGACCAACATGGGGAGCTCAAGGGGAGTCCCCATAAGAAAGTTTGGCCTTAGGGATAGCTCTAGATGGTGTGGTCTTGGTTTGTCTTACACACCTGCACTCACAACCTAAACCCCAACCAAATATGCTTAATTGATCNTTAAGAAAATTTAGTTAAAATCTGAGTAATGAAGAAAAACTTTCAGTTAAACATTTTTAGCGTAGAAAATATTAAATATAGTGTAACTATCTTCCGTAATAAAAATTGTATTTTTGAAAAATTTAGAAATTTAGACTATTATTTTTAATACTTAAATTTCTTTTGTTGAAAATATCTTTCAAAACTAGTATTATATTTTTAAGTGAACAATTTATATTAGGACTTTGCTTTAGGAAAGGAGAAGTGGAATTCAAAACTATTAAAGGCCTATCCAGATATAATAATCCTTGCATGAAAAGAAAAAGAAAAAGAAAAAGAAAAAGAAAAAGAAAAAGAAAGTAAAGGAGGAGAAGCTTGAGGATTAGTGCCTAATCAAAAATTTGTTCCACTTTTGAACTTTTTAAAGTATAAGACTTGAGAAACTCTTAAGCTTAAGGATATAATATAGTAAGCAAAATTATTCTTAATAAAAAATTTTAAGTGGAGATAATGAAAGGAATAAATTCTAAACTTGGAGAATCTACGATATTTCTGAATTAGATAGAAANTTGACCAAAATACCTCAAGTTTTCCCAAAATCCCCAAAATTACTCAAATACCCTTCAAACCCCAAAAATTTTAAAAATTTTCAAAATCTCCAAAATCACTCCAGATGTTCCCAAAATCATTTTGAACCACTCCATTGAGCCCAATTTGATCAAATTGACCCATTGTGACTAAAANCTGACCAAAATACCTCAAATTTTCCAAAATCCCCAAAATTACTCAAATACCCTTCAAACCCCAAAAATTTTAAAAATTTTTCAAAATCTCCAAAATCACTCTAGATGTTCCCAAAATCATTTTGAACCACTCCATTGAGCCCAATTTGATCAAATTGACCCATTGTGACTAAAATCATAATTTTACCCTTAAAGACCCAAAATGCCCAAATCACTCCCAATTTCCGCCAAATTGACTTCAATCTCACCCAGTTTCACTTCCAAACTCAAATTAATCATCCCTAATCCCAATTAAAACCAAATCCCAGCTCAATTGAACCCAATTGTAAGCCCAATCCAAAATCCTCAATTTTAGCCATTCCCTTAAATTCCCTAAATNTAAATTAATCATCCCCAATCCCAATTAAAACCAAATCCAAGCTCAATTGAACCCAATTGTAAGCCCAATCCAAAATCCTCAATTTTAGCCATTCCCTTAAATTCCCTAAATTGAATTCCATGATCAAATCAATTTCCTCAAATTTGGATTCTAAATTCTTCATAGCACTTCACCAATTCAGTTTGAACAAAAAATTGACCCAAATTTGAACTCAAAGCTCACCCAAATCCAAATTAAACCAAAACCCTCAATTTTGACCAAAAGTAATCTTCTAAATTGAACCTCATAACTCCAAAATTTCTAATCAATTGATATTCAAAACTCTCATTACAAACCCTTGGATTTGAAACATCAATTAAGCCTAACCTAAACCCTAGCCCAATCCAAACCCAAGTCTAACCCAAATGCCCAAAATTGACCANCCAAATTTGGATTCTAAATTCTTCATAGCACTTCACCAATTCAGTTTGAACAATAAATTGACCCAAATTTGAACTCAAAGCTCACCCAAATCCAAATTAAACCAAAACCCTCAATTTTGACCAAAAGTAGTCTCCTAAATTGAACCTCATAACTCCAAAATTTCTGCTCAATTGTATTCAAAACTCTTCATTACAAACCCTTGGATTTGAACCATCAATTAAGCCTAACCTAAACCCTAGCCCAATCCAAACCCAAGTCTAACCCAAATGCCCAAAATTGACCATATGGTCAAATTCCACCAAATTGACCTTCCAAATCAATTCAAAATCACTCAATTGGTACCCAAAACTCCTCATGATAATTATTCAAGTCAGTTTGATCAATCAATTAATCCAAATTCAAATTCTATCCAAACCCAAACTCAAATCCAAGCTCATGACAATATTTTGAAGCCAAGCCATACATTTTACCAAGCCAACCTAAATTGGTCAAGCCATGGTCACCACAACCAACAAATGGATCCTAGGAACTAGGCTAGACCACCTTGCCCACCCTACATGAGCCATGGACCAAAGGTCCCTTGTTTTGTGGGATCTCTTCCCATATTTGGAAAAACCCAAATATATTTTCTATCAAGAATTAAACCTTCAGGGATAATCATCATTAAACTTCCCACTAGCTCACCTGACCACTTGACCACCAGCACTGGCATGGACGGCTGACATAGTGGCCGGAAAACACCAAAATCAAGAGTAAACCCAATCTTTGAACTCCAAATTTGAACTCCATGAGTTGGCTCATCCCCNATGGGATATCTTCCCATATTTGGAAAAACCCAAATATATTTTCTATCAAGCATTAAACCTTCAGGGATAATCATCATTAAACCTCCCACTAGCTTACCTGACCACTTGACCACCAGCACTGGCATGGACGGCTGGCCTAGTGGCCAGAAAACACCAAAATCAAGAGTAAACCCAATCTTTGAACTCCAAATTTGAACTCCATGAGTTGGCTCATCCCCATTGATCATTGGTGCCACTCAGCCCTCCACGTAAGCTGGCTTTTGCACCCACTGACCAGTTATGGTGGCCACTCCTTCCCCTTCTATTTAAACCCCCTCCCACGACAAAAGTAAGAAATCATCCAATTTTTTGAGGAAAGTCTGCCAATTTTTTTCCAGAGCTCCTCTGAGACCTTCTAAGCCCATTCCAACCATCTTCCAGCCATCTTCCCCACTGTTTGAGCTCAATTTTTTAGCTCAAAACCAGGGTAAATTCTGCTCATTTCCAAAAACTCCTCCAAACTTCAAATTGATTGTTTCAAAAGTTTCCCCAAACCAAACAAAGTAGTTTCCCACTCAAGCCTCATCATTTTAAGCCCTCCAAACCACTATTAGAACAAGGCCACACCACCCTCTGATTGAACTCTAGGTTAGCCTCAACCTTAGCTCAAACTAACATTTTTAGGAGGTTCGTTGGACCCTACTGAACTTCCACAAACATCTGATTGAGACCTCCCCTCTCAGTCTCAGATATAAAACTCAAACCCTAATATTTTGCTCTATTTGCACTTTTGTGAAGAAAATTTTGATTTCACAAGCTTGTAGCCATATAGATGTGCTCATCTAGAGTAGATAAAGGTGTAAGAAGAAACCTGAAGTGATTTGGTTGAGTCTAATCAGATATCTAAGGGCTTGAAGTTGAACGGTTCATGGGTTTTGGCCATTGGGGACGATGACCCACAACTGTTGGATCGTGCGAGAATCAGATGTATGGCTAGGATCGCGCCAGACAGAAGGATGAAGTGAGAACCGCGGGCTGTGTGGCAGCTGAGGTGGATGATGACGTCAGTTACACGATGACACGTGGAAAGCTTGGAGCATCGTAGGATGATGCGACAGCTGACTGGATTAAGTAGAAAATTAAGTATTTTTTTATTTAAATTAATTCAAGAGCTTAAAAAAACCATAACTTAGTGTAGAAAAATCATAAAAATAAAATAAAAATACATTGTTGCTCAGTGAATAGAGGAGAGCAATGTGGAATAAAAATAAAAATTACTTGATGAGTCTCTAATTTATANATTTAAATTAATTCAAGAGCTTAAAAAAAACCATAACTTAGTGTAGAAAAATCATAAAAATAAAATAAAAAAACCTTGTTGCTCAGTGAATAGAGGAGAGCAATGTGGAATAAAAATAAAAATTACTTGATGAGTCTCTAATTTTTAATTTTTTAAATACTCTATAGAGTCTCATAGTATTAAATAGCTAAATAATAATTACCATTGCTTAAGACTTTAAGGGTTTGTTCTTCTTAACAGTAGAGAGATTTTGTGATTTTTCCAAAGTCAGGAAGCATCTCTACACATGTAACCCTAATTTCCAAGTTTAGATGACTATTTTTCTTCAAATAATTATATAAATTAAAATATAAATTAGAAAAATAAAAAACTTATTTTGGTTGATTCTCTATGGTCAGAGGACTCCTGGAAAAATGTAAATTAAGTTTGANAAAGCATCTCTACACATGTAACTCTAATTTCCAAGTTTAGATGGCTATTTTTCTTCAGATAATTATATAAATTAAAATATAAATCAAAAAAATAAAAAACTTATTTTGGTTGATTCTCTATGGTCAGAGGACTCCTGGAAAAATGTAAATTAAGTTTGAATATTTACGTAAATTACTATAGTTAATTAAATAATAAAAATTTAATAAAAATAAAAAAAATTAATATATTTAAAAAATTAATAAAATCATTCTACACTATATATAATGATTTTTCTAACTCACTGTAAAATTTGAAATTTATTTGATTTAGTTTGAGCACTAAAGTTGATTTTCGAAGTAAATATGGTATTTTGGAATTAAAATAATTTTAATAAATTAAAATAATTAGAAAAATTATGAAAAGTTATTTTCTGAGTTCCTTGTGATCAAGGACACTTAAGAAAAAAAAATTTCTTTTAAAATAAATAGTTCATTTTTAGCTATATTTTGGGATTAAAAATAATTAAAATAATTAAAATTTTCAAAAATATGAAATAGTACAAAATTGTTCCTAATTTCTTTTTAATCACTTTGAACTCATTGAAATATTTTCCCTAATTTTTCTAAGTTAATTACAATTTTTTAAAGGCTAAAAATGTATTTTTTCTAATTTTCCATTAAAAATAATTATAATAAATAAATTAAAAATCAAAAAAATGAAACATTTATTTCTCTAAGTTCTTTGGATTTAGTTAAATTTAATAAAAATGTAAGAAAATAATTTTTGTAATTAAAACATATTTTTCATTTAATTAAATCACTAAAATCAATAAATAATTATAATAATTAAAATATAACTTAAAAAATTATAAAATTTTACCCAAGTGGTCCTCTGACCTAGGCAAACCTAAAATAATTTTTCCATGAGCAAAAATTTTACTTTGATTAGTTAAATAAATTAATATTGAAAATCTTATTTTCTAAGTTAACATAATTATTTAAATTAANCTAAAAAATTATAAAATTTTACCCAAGTGGTCCTCTGACCTAGGTAAACCTAAAATAATTTTTCCATGAGCAAAAAATTTACTTTGATTAGTTAAATAAATTAATATTGAAAATCTTATTTTCTAAGTTAACATAATTATTTAAATTAAATCAAATCTTGAAAAATCACATTTTCTACTCTGATATTTTAATTGACCCATGAGTGGGGTACTCTAAGAATTTCAAAGTCATTTGAGTTATATTTGATAAGTTATGGGGTGGAGAGCCCCAATGGCAAAATGGTAGTTTTGGATTTTTTATGCCTTAATTAAAATTTAGGGTTAACCAAAGNCATCTTGAAAAATCACATTTTCTACTCTGATATTTTAATTGACCCATGAGTGGGGTACTCTAAAAATTTCAAAGTCATTTGAGTTATATTTGATAAGTTATGGGCTGGAGAGCCCCAATGGCAAAATGGTAGTTTTGGATTTTTTATGCCTTAATTAAAATTTAGGGTTAACCAAAGNCTTGGCCATTGGGGACGATGACCCACAACTGTTGGATCGTGCGAGAATTAGATGTATGGCTAGGATCGCGTCAGACAAAAGGATGAAGTGAGAACCGCGGGCTGTGTGGCAGCTGAGGTGGATGATGACGTTCAGTTGCACGACGACACGTGGAAAGCTTGGAGCATCGTAGGATGATGCGACAGCTGACTGGATTAAGTAGAAAATTAAGTATTTTTTTATTTAAATTAATTCAAGAGCTTAAAAAAACCATAACTTAGTGTAGAAAAATCATAAAAATAAAATAAAAATACATTGTTGCTCAGTGAATAGAGGAGAGCAATGTGGAATAAAAATAAAAATTACTTGATGAGTCTCTAATTTATAATTTTTTAAATACTCTATAGAGTCTCATAGTATTAAATAGCTAAATAATAATTACCATTGCTTAAGACTTTAAGGGTTTGTTCTTCTTAACAGTAGAGAGATTTTGTGATTTTTCCAAAGTCAGAAAGCATCTCTACACATGTAACTCTAATTTCCAAGTTTAGATGGCTATTTTTCTTCAGATAATTATATAAATTAAAATATAAATCAAAAAAATAAAAAACTTATTTTGGTTGATTCTCTATGGTCAGAGGACTCCTGGAAAAATGTAAATTAAGTTTGAATATTTATGTAAATTACTATAGTTAATTAAATAATAAAAATTTAATAAAAATAAAAAAAATTAATATATTTAAAAAATTAATAAAATCATTCTACACTATATATAATGATTTTTCTAACTCACTGTAAAATTTGAAATTTATTTGATTTAGTTTGAGCACTAAAGTTGATTTTCGAAGTAAATATGGTATTTTGGAATTAAAATAATTTTAATAAATTAAAATAATTAGAAAAATTATGAAAAGTTATTTTCTGAGTTCCTTGTGATCAAGGACACTTAAGAAAAAAAAATTTCTTTTAAAATAAATAGTTCATTTTTAGCTATATTTTGGGATTAAAAATAATTAAAATAATTAAAATTTTCAAAAATATGAAATAGTACAAAATTGTTCCTAATTTCTTTTTAATCACTTTGAACTCATTGAAATATTTTCCCTAATTTTTCTAAGTTAATTACAATTTTTTAAAGGCTAAAAATGTATTTTTTCTAATTTTCCATTAAAAATAATTATAATAAATAAATTAAAAATNCCCCGGTTTAAATGGGTTTAATAACTCATTTAAGCTAAGTAAATTCAAGAAAAAATAGTGATACCAGAATGAGGAAACCGTGGGATCCTAACAGGTGTTGCTCTAATTAACTTTAACCCTTCCTCTATTTTAAATTGAACTTGTCATTTAAACCTTTATATTTTAGGATTACTACTTTACCAAGGAGCTTAGAACTAACTTTGTGGGCAGCCTTCTACAACAACACGATGATCTACAAAAGCAAATCTTTTCTGTAGAATTAAACAACACAAATCATAAGACTTCGAGGTTGTCCGCCTAGTGCGACATAAATCCTCGCTTTATCTTTAGCCTTTGCATGATCATGTCATGCAATCTAAGCCCTAACTCGTTCTAGGATTCTGAGGTTATCGTTCGTTATGATATAAATCCTCCTATCTTCCAGGCTATTTGTGTGATAGTTTCACACAAATGTAAGCCCTAACTAATAAAATTGGAAGGATGAAACATTCAATAATTTTCTCTCAAAATTGATGACAAACCATAGGGTAACTTGGGAACTCATTGAGGTTCTCCTCAGGATTTGTGACAAACCCTAGTTTTTCTTCCTATGGATTTCATAATAAATGTTCCAAATTTGAGTCTTTCCCATTTGACACTCTTTGGTTTGATCTTTGAAAAGTCCCATCCTTTGGAATTTTTGAAGATAATATTTTCTGAACTAAATCAACAGTGTGTGCAAGAGTGATTAGGGTAGATCTCCATTAGAGTGGGCGGATACCATAAGACTGTTGTGAGTTTTGTAAGAGTCTATTGAAGTCAAGGAATTCAGGGAACTTCAAAGGATTGCACGGGGAAGAAGTTGAGATAAGTATTTGTATTTTTGTTCAAGTATTATGTTGTGAACTTTACTTTTAATATAAATCATGTTTTGTTTTGTTATCCTCATGAATTCTAAGTAGTTTTCCTTTTCCTTCTCCTTATAATAGGAACTATTAATGTGGAGAATTTGATTTGCTTTAAACTTCTTTTATTCTCAAAATTATGATGGTATTTTCACTAGTTCTTCATTTACTTCGCAAAATTGCTACTTATAATGTTAAAATCTATTGTGAAATATAATGACCCGGGAGGGCTATGAATTTACCCAACTAGTGAGTACCACACTAAACTTATGAACAAGACGACCAAAATTTAAGAAGAGTGCAAATAGATGGGAGGGTAAGTTTTGATGGGTGTAGAATTGATGTTTCTAGGGTGATAGGCTAGATCCTCTAACAATTGGGTCTAGAGTTGGANGTTTGTGGGCAGCCTTCTACAACAACACGATGAACTATAAAAGCAAATCTTTTCTGTAGAATTAAACAACACAAATCATAAGACTTCGAGGTTGTCCGTCTAGTGCGACATAAATCCTCACTTTATCTTTAGGCCTTTGCATGATCATGTCATGCAATCTAAGCCCTAACTCGTTCTAGGATTCTGAGGTTATCATTCGTTACGATATAAATCCTCCTATCTTCCAGGCTATTTGTGTGATAGTTTCACACAAATGTAAGCCCTAACTAATAAAATTGGAAGGATGAAACATTCAATAATTTTCTCTCAAAATTGATGACAAACCATAGGGTAGCTTGGGAACTCATGGAGGTTCTCCTCAAGATTTGTGACAAACCCTAGTTTTTCTTCCTATGGATTTCATAATAAATGTTCCAAATTTGAGCCTTTCCCATTTGACACTCTTTGGTTCGATCTTTGAAAAGTCCCATCCTTTGGAATTTTTGAAGATAATATTTTCTGAACTAAATCAACAGTGTGTGCAAGAGTGATTAGGGTAGATCTCCATTAGAGTGGGCGGATACCACAAGACTGTTGTGAGTTTTGTAAGATTCTATTGAAGTCAAGGAATTCAGGGAACTTCAAAGGATTGCATGGGGAAGAAGTTGAGATAAGTATTTGTATTTTTGTTCAAGTATTATGTTGTGAACTTTACTTTTAATATAAATCATGTTTTGTTTTGTTATCCTCATGAATTCTAAGTAGTTTTCCTTTTCCTTCTCCTTATAATAGAAACTATTAATGTGGAGAATTTGATTTGCTTTAAACTTCTTTTATTCTCATAATTATGATGGTATTTTCACTGGTTCTTCATTTACTTCGCAAAATGGCTACTTATAATGTTAAAATCTATTGTGAAATATAATGACCCGGGAGGGCTATGAATTTACTCAACTAGTGAGTACCACACTAAACTTATGAAGAGGACGACCAAAATTTAAGAAGAGTGCAAATAGATGGGAGGGTTTTTGATGGGTGTAGAATTGATGTTTCTAGGGTGATAGGCTAGATCCTCTAACAATTGGGTCTAGAGTTGGAACCTGAAGTATATAGTAAGTCCTATATAGAGGGTAGAGTGGGTAATCTAGAAGTGAGGTTAAAATCTACTCAGCACTACTATACAATAGAGAACTTACCTTAGATTAATTATTCTTTTTTTATGCACTCAGGAGAGGATAAAGAATAGGTATGCTCTTATTTGTCACAATACATCATTAAAATTTTAAACATTTGATTCCAACACAAAATATCAACTCATTGCAAGGGGAAAGATTCTTTTCATAACAAGACTCTCTTTTACATTTATTATAGTTAAAATTTCTGCATTTACATTTAGTTTTAATCAGAACTTGTAGAAATTTAGTAACTTTACTTTACATCTGAATTTGATATTATATTTTTTAGATTAATTTCTGCAGTTTTAAGTAAAAGTTTCACTAAAATTCTATTCATTGAATTACAACTTCTTTATGAGAAGACTGGAGTTTTTATAGAAAGCTCTATATTGGTTGAAATGATATGTATACTTGCGTAGTACCTCTAGTGTGAAAACTATTATCATATACTTTATAACATTTCATTTATTCACACTGGCCGCTAAATATGAATTGGGTCGAGTTTTTGGCAATCTTTTAGAATATAAAAATCTGCGTAATTGCGGTTGGNGTGAGAAGACTGGAGTTTTTATAGAAAGCTCTATATTAGTTGAAATGATATGTATACTTGCGTAGTACCTCTAGTGTGAAAATTATTATCCTATACTTTATAACATTTCATTTATTCACACTAGCCGCTAAATATGAATTGGGTCGAGTTTTTGGCAATCTTTTAGAATATAAAAATCTGCGTAATTGCGGTTGGGTCAGCTTCTCGAAAAGCCAAAACTCATCCTAGCGGTTGCCGACGAATAGACTCCTAGATGATAATGCCTAGGTGTTAGTCTCTCTGTTTGTTATAAAAGGCATGAGGGCTTAGATGCTCACGGGTCTGACACTAGTATCATGGTGCTTAGGCTTCTAGTGGTTGGCGCCTGGATGCCAAACTCTCNAAAAAGCCAAACTCATCCTAGCGGTTGCCGACGAATAGACTCCTAGATGATAGTGCCTAGGTGTTAGTCTCTCTGTTTGTTATAAAAGGCATGAGGGCTTAAATGCTCACGGGTCTGACACTAGTATCATGGTGCTTAGGCTTCTAGTGGTTGGCGCCTGGATGCCAAACTCTCGAATTGTCTAAGTGAAGGATGTGCACTTTGGTGTTAGCCTTTAATATGCTCTTTTGCTCTAAGTCTCCTCCACATTTCCTTACTTCCATTAACTATTATACCTGCATGAAAAAAGTAAAAATAACTTTCTTTAAATTACAATCTCATCCATAAAAATGTGTAAATCATAATTAAATTTTAAGATACTTATCTACACATTACCAAATAGGTGGGGTATTGCACCTCTCGAATGAATCTCAACCTTACAGCTTCAAAACCTCTTCCCTGATGGGCCCAGTCNTTGCATGAAAAACGTAAAAATAACTTTCTTTAAATTACAATCTCATCCATAAAAATGTGTAAATCATAAATAAATTTTAAGATACTTATCTACACATTACCAAATGGGTGGGGTATTGCACCTCTCGAATGAATCTCAACCTTACAGCTTCAAAACCTCTTCCCTGATGGGCCCAGTCAGCGCAGTCACTTAGTTCCTTTTGTTCTGCTTGATTGGCTTGACTGGAGGGCTCATGTTCAACCTATAACAAGAAACATCAGCTGATTTCCTCAACTTCTTCACGACAAACCAGACGAAGACATCATGGTGGTCTCAAAGTGGTTGAATTAGTTGTTCAGGATGTCCTGCATCAAAACTCTCACTTATTAGGAAATATTTATTTGGTTCGTCCTTACCGACAGGAATCTCCTGGGTGGTCTCATTAGTCTCGAAATGACCCTTATTTTGGTTCTGCAAGTCAAGCAACTCCTGCCCTGTCTAGCCAATCGTCCGGAGGTAGCAGGCCCATAATTGCTCTAAATCTTCTTGACATTGATTATTNTATTAGTCTCGAAATGACCCTTATTTTGGTTCTGCAAGTCAAGCGACTTCTGCCCTGTCTAGCCAATCGTCCGGAGGTAGCAGGCCCATAATTGCTCTAAATCTTCTTGACATTGATTATTTCTCTATCTCCTAGAATATTTAGTGCAACGTGGTCGATGAACACCACAAATTTGAAGTGATTTAACAATGAGGGACCAAAAATGGTGTTGTAAGTGGGATGTCAGTTCACTANGTGATTATTTATCCATCTCCTAGAATATTTAGTGCAACGTGGTCGATGTACACCACAAATTTGAAGTGATTTAACAATGAGGGACCAAAAATGGTGTTGTAAGTGGGATGTCAGTTCACTATCAAGATATGTTTCGTTTCCTTGAATTGCTTCTCTCATTCACCCTAGGTGACCTCTAATGGTATTACACCCAACACCTTCTTTCTTTCACAAGATAAACCAAAAAGTGGGCCGACATNCTTTCATTCGTCTCTGGAAAACCATATTAGGGGTAACCCAGGAGTGAAATGTCCTTCATACCCTAGATACTATGATTATGAGCCTGCAAATGTCTGGAATAGTGGTAATTCTG
>JXCR01079048.1:26852-43036 GCA_002079205.1 Phalaenopsis hybrid cultivar
TTTTGGTTGTTATTATTTACCAATTGAACTATTTTAAAGACTGTAATGATGAAATAAAATATTATCAATTCCAATCTCTGTGCATGTGTGTTTTTGCTTGCAATTATACATAAAAGATATTGTTGAGAAATTAGGGTGAAAAAAAACAAGAACGACACAAATCCAGAAGAACACAAAGAGATTTAACGAGGTTCGGCAAAGATGTTTACATCGTCGGGAGCAGAACGGCGAGTTTCTTTCAATATTCAGAAGAGATGATACAGAAATCAGGGATACCTCCTGGAGTTACTAACATGCCTATTTATAACCTCAAGACTAAACCCTAAGTACAATACGTGATTACAGCATCACCCTTGTACTGTACCGCGGGGCTTTGCCCCCGCACCCCCAACCCACGTAACTCCCGACAGATTCTTCCACTCCGCTCCACTTCGATCCAACGTCTGTCCCTATATGATATATGAGTCATACCATAACAAATCTTCACCTTGGCGAATATTCAGTCTCTTAGGAGAAAAGATACCTGGGAGTTACATCTGCACCACTGCGGGTTAGGTCACCATGCTTCTCTAGCAACTGTAAACATTCAACAAGTCCAAGCAATGCAAGAACTTGTTGATAGTAATTGGCTTGGTCAACATATCAGTTGAATTATCATCAGTATGAACCTTCTACAAAGGTATCTCACCAAAAGCAATCAACTCTCTGATCTTGTGATATCTGAAATCAATGTGCTTGTTCTCGCATGGTACACCTAATTCTTAGCCAGATAAATAGCATTCTGACTGTCACAATGCAACTGAACTACACCTTGCTCAATGCCCAATTCTTTTACTAGCCCAGTAAGCCATAAGGCTTCTTTAGCAGCTCCAGTTACTGTCATGTACTCAGCTTCAGATGTAGATAATATCACAATAAATTGAATTATTGATTTCCAACATATAGGCATTCCACCAAGAGTAAACACACACTCAGTTGTAGATCTTCTATCATCTAAATCACTTGCATAGTCTGAATCAACGTACCCCACAACCGAATGATCATTCTGTTGGCTGTCAAAGATAATTTCATGTCCTACAGTACCCTTCGGATACTTGAAAATCCACTTGACTAATTCCCAATGTCGCCTTCCAGGTTTAGCCATGTATTTACAGACTTGACTAACAGCATGAGTCAAATCATGACGAGTGCATACCATTGCATACATCAAGCAGCCAACTGCACTGGCATATGGAACTTTTATCATGTCTTCGATTTCTGTACCTGTCTTAGGATACTTTTTCTGAAGAAAGCTTAAAATGATTTGCCAAATGAGAGCTTACAGGTTTTGCTTTGCTCATCTCAAACATTTTCAGTACTTTCTCAACATAGCATCGTTGAGATAAATATAATTGCCTTGAGTCTCTGTCTCGATGAATCTCCATTCCAAGAATTTTCTTCATAGGACCCAAGTTTTTCATGTCAAATTTCTGGCTCAACGAAGTTTTCAAATCACGAACATCATTCATATTATTTACAGCAATCAGTATATCATCAACATACAGTAACAGAAAAATAATAGAACCATCATTAAGGCTCTTCACATAAACATAACAATCGTACTCACATCTCTTATAGTAAATCTGAATCAGGTAGAAGTCGAACCGTTTGTACCATTATCTTGGAGACTGTCTCAACCCATACAACGATTTCTTTAACCTGCCAACCGGATGCTCCTGTATAGATTGAGTGAACCCTTCTGGCTGCTCCATGTAAATCTGCTCCTCCAGATCACCATGCAAGAAAATAGTTTTAACATTCATTTGCTCCAAATGCAAATCTCAAATAGCTACTAATACAAACACTGCCCTTATTTAAGTATGTTTAATCACAGGAGAAAAGATTTCATCATAATTTATCCCCTTCTACTGTGAAAATCTCTTTGCTACTAGTTGAGCTTTTAACTTTTCCCCTTCTTTCTCTGATACTGTTGGCTAATAGTTTTCTTTCTCGCAAGAAGCTGAACTAGCTCCCATGTGTGATTTTTCTGCAAAGACTTCATCTCCTCAACCATTGCAACCCATCCATTTCTCTTTCTTCTGGCTAGTGATAGCTCCTTGAAAGGTGGTTGGATCACCGTTATTGATGAGAAGTGCACATGAGACTAATTTTTCATAGCACAATCTGATATGAGACCTTACATTGGTGCGTCTTTGTCTATCTCTGGCTAAATTATAATTCTGCAAATCATCTGGAATAGAATCATCAGGTGTTGGATTTGAACTTTCACCTCTCTCAGAAGCTACTGGGTGTTGTTCTAAATCCATCTGCACTGCATCTGAACCGAAACTCTTCTCTGACACATTGTCTTGATTTTGCTGTAACATAGTGCTCATAAAAAACTGCATCTCTGCTGATCACCATTTTCTTTGCAATTGGATCCCAAAACTTGTATCATTTCACACCTTTCTTGTAGCCCAGAAAGATGCACTTCTTAGATTTTGCATCAAGTTTGGATCTTTCATCTCCAGGTACATGCACATAAGCAGGACATCCAAAAATCCATAAATGATCAAATTTAACTGGACTATCTATACCTACCTCTTCTGCGACATTGCCACCCAATGATGCTCAAGGTGATCTATTGATGAGATAGCATGTCATATTCACAGCCTCTGCCAATAAACTCTTAGGAAGTTCTGCATTCAATCTCAAGCACCATGCCCTTTCAGTTAAGAACCTGTTCATACTTGTTGTCACACTAATCTGTTGTGATGTCTTGCGCACTGAAAAATATCTCTGAATCTCATGCTCCTCACAGAACTTCTGAAACTGCGAATCTGTGTACTATGTGTCATTATCAGACCTCAGATACTTGATCTTTCTGCCAATTTGATTCTCCACCTCAACTTTCCACAGCTTGAATTTAGAGAATACTTCAAATTTCTGCTTCAAGAAATACACCCAATTTTTCTTAGAGAAATCATCAATAAAGGTAATGAAATCCTGAGATCCTCCCAATGACAACTCCCTAGTAGGGCCCCATATATCAGAATGCACATAATCAATAATCCCTTCAATTTTGTGTTTTTTCAGTCATAAAACTGACTTTAGTTTGTTTTTCAAAAATACAGAACTTACAAATATCTAGCTTACAGTTTTTAACACCATGCAACAGATTTCTTCTATGCAATTCTGTCATCCCACGTTCAATGAGATGACCCAGACGCATATGTCATAGCTTTGTACTGTCATCATCTGACTTCACAGAATGAACTACTCCTACAACTGTACTCTCCAACAGTTTGTAAATATTGTCTGCAATTAACTTTCATTTCATCACCGTCAGCGCACCCTTAACAATTCTGATGGTTTCCCTATCCTCATCTGTCTTAGGAATAAAACTATTTCTATGTAAAGTGCCTAAGGAAATCAAGTTCTTCTTCAGATCTGGAATATGTCTCACATCACATAACATTCTAATTGTGTAATCATACATCTTAATTCTGACTTCACCAATATCAGCAATATTGCACCATCTATCATCTCTCAAATAAACTGAGCAAGAATTAGTTAACATGTATGAAGTAAACTACTCCCTGTTATGTGTTATGTGACAAGAACATCCTAAATCAAGAATTCATGCATCTGTGATCTAAGTTGATGAAACTGAAAGAATATCGTCATCACTGCAATCTGAATTATCATTCTGCACCACATTTACAAATTTCAATGATACATCAATTTTCTCTCCAGTCTGCTTCTTGAGTTTTGGACAATCTCTCTTCATATGACCCGACTCCTTGCACTTGTAGCAATGAATTTCTTTTTTGCCTTTGGATTTCGATCTGGAATTTCGCCTTTCAGAACCCTTCTTCTCTTTCTTCCTTCCACGACACTGCTTACCATTAACATATAAATTGTCACTGTGAGAGTTTTTCCCTGCATTCTGCTTATGCTGGTTGTGAGTCAACAATGCTGCAGTAATCTCATTAACTTTGATAGTCTCTTTCTCATATGTCAGGAAGTCACCAGGTGTTAATAGGAAGAAGGCAATGAACACAGCAAAATCATCGCTCGATTTTCATCCTCAATATTCACATCAAGCAGTGATAGGTCTGTGATTATCTTATTGAAGACATTCATGTGTTGCTCCAGATCATAACCTTCTTGCATCTTCAGCTCATACAATTTTTGCTTCAGATACAACTTGTTCGTCAGATATTTGGTCATAAACTGGTTTTCTAATTTCTTCCATACCTCTCGTTGAGATTTTAGATTCATCACGTGATACATAACTTCATCTGTCAGACATAGGCGTATAGTTATTGCAGCTCGCTGTTGCAACTCTTCTCAATATTCATCCTCCATGACATTTGATTTTGTTGTCCGCAAAGCTGTCAAAATTCTCTGTTGCGTCAAAAGATCTTGCACCCTCGTTTGCCACAATCCGAAGTTACCAGTTTCATCGAATTTCACCACCTCGAATTTCACACCAGAAATTGTCATCTGAAACTGCAAAAAATTCCTCTGCAAATCTTTGCTAAAAAATTGAAATATGTACTTAATTAAGCTTCCTTAATCAAGACCCTCTTAATTAAAATATTTACTTTAATTGACGAATGTCAAAAAAACTTTCCTTCTTCCTGCAAAGGAATAAATCCTTCTCCGCAACCTCCAGCAAAGAAAATTTTAATTAAGTTTTCATAATTAAATATTTTCTTTAAATCAACTTAATTAAAAATAAATTTTACTTTAATTAAGTCGAATTCAAAAACTTTCCTTCCAGGAAGCAAAGGCAAAGGATATTCTCCTTGATTCCCTTCCTTCCCGATTCTNGAATGCCTATTCCTTCTGAATTATGTTTCCTGCATGGTTAGCATTTTTTAACTATGTTTTGCTCAACACTGATTTCACGTGAATAACAAAGCNTTTATGTTTCCTGCATGGTTAGCATTTTTTAACTATGTTTTGCTCAACACTGATTTCACGTGAATAACAAAGCAAAATTGCAGCCTGCTTACATGTTTACTGATAAAGAGCATCGTGGACCATTTGAGTTTAGTGAAGAACTTGGGAGCTTGTCCCTTGGTGCTGGCTCTGTAGAAAATGTAATACCCGCTCAGAGTTTTGAAGCCAGCGACAATGATTTACTCCTTAGCACATCTGAAAAGGAAGAAAGTCGAGGACTGAGCAATAATGATTCAGCATACAGTGCACCTGGCTATGATGCCTCATTAATATCTTTGGAGGATAAGCAAGGGCAACCTGAGTCTAATTTCGCAAGCCTTGCAATGCCAACAATGCTATTACAGGCTTCATCAGTCCTTGACGATCTTCTTGGTTTGGGTACTCTTGATATCNGCATTGGCTTTACGTGTTCTTTGCTCATGCAGTTTTTTTTTTTTTTTTCAATTTTCCTTTTTTTTGGTTGTTATTATTTACCAATTGAACTATTTTAAAGACTGTAATGATGAAATAAAATATTATCAATTCCAATCTCTGTGCATGTGTGTTTTTGCTTGCAATTATACATAAAAGATATTGTTGAGAAATTAGGGTGAAAAAAAACAAGAACGACACAAATCCAGAAGAACACAAAGAGATTTAACGAGGTTCGGCAAAGATGTTTACGTCGTCGGGAGCAGAACGGCGAGTTTCTTTCAATATTCAGAAGAGATGATACAGAAATCAGGGATACCTTCTGGGGTTACTAACATGTCTATTTATAATCTCAGGACTAAACCCTAAGTACAATACGTAATTACAGCATCACCCCTGTACCGTACCGCGGGGCTTTGTCCCCGCACCCCCAACCCACGTAACTCCCGACAGATTCTTCCACTCTGCTCCACTTCGATCCAACGTCTGTCCCTATATGATATATGAGTCATACCATAACAAATCTTCACCTTGGCGAATATTCAATCTCTTAGGAGAAAAGATACCTGGGAGTTACACCTGCACCACTGTGGGTTAGGCCACCATGCTTCTCTAGCAACTGTAAACATTCAACAAGTCCAAGCAATGCAAGAACTTGTTGATAGTAATTGGCTTGGTCAACATATCAGTTACATTCTCATCAGTATAAACCTTCTGCAAAGGTATCTCACCAAAAGCAATCAACTCTCTGATCTTGTGATATCTGACATCAATGTGCTTGTTCTCGCATGGTACACCTGATTCTTAGCCAGATAAATAGCACTCTGACTGTCACAATGCAACTGAACTACACCTAGCTCAATGCCCAATTCTTTTACTAGCCCAGTAAGCCATAAGGCTTCTTTAGCAGCTCCATTTATTGTCATGTACTCAGCTTCAGTTGTAGATAATATCACAATAAACTGAATTATTGATTTCCAACATATAGGCCTTCCACCAAGAGTAAACACATACTCAGTTGTAGACCTTCTATCATCTAAATTACTTGCATAGTCTGAATCAACGTACCCCACAACCGAATGATCATTCTGCTGACTGTCAAAGATAATTCTATGTCCTACAGTACTCTTCAGATACTTGAAAATCCACTTGACTGATTCCCAATGTCGCCTTCCAGGTTTAGTCATATATTTACAGACTTGACTAACAGCATGAGTCAAATCATGACGAGTGCATACCATTGCATACATCAAGCAGCCAACTGCACTGGCATATGGAACTTTTATCATGTCTTCGATTTTTGTACCTGTCTTAGGATACTTTTTCTGAAGAAAGCTTAAAATGATTTGCCAAATGAGTGCTTACAGGTTTTGCTTTGCTCATCTCAAACATTTTCAGTACTTTCTCAACATAGCATCGTTGAGATAAATATAATTGCCTTGAGTCTCTGTCTCGATGAATCTCCATTCCAAGAATTTTCTTCATAGGACCCAAGTTTTTCATGTCAAATTTCTGGCTCAATGAAGCTTTCAAATCACGGACATCATTCATATTCTTTGCAGCAATCAGTATATCATTAACATACAGTAACAGAAAAATAATAGAACCATCATTAAGGCTCTTCACATAAACATAACAATCGTACTCACATCTCTTATAGTAAATCTGAATCAGGTAGAAGTCGAACCGTTTGTACCATTATCTTGGAGACTGTCTCAACCCATACAACGATTTCTTTAACCTGCCAACCGGATGCTCCTGTATAGATTGAGTGAACCCTTCTGGCTGCTCCATGTAAATCTGCTCCTCCAGATCACCATGCAAGAAAACAGTTTTAACATCTATTTGCTCCAAATGCAAATCTCAAATGGCTACTAATGCAAACACTGCCCTTATTTAAGTATGTTTAATCACAGGAGAAAAGATTTCATCATAATTTATTCCCTTCTGCTGTGAAAATCTCTTTGCTACTAGTTGAGCTTTTAACTTTTCCCCTTCTTTCTCTGATACTGTTGGCTAATAGTTTTCTTTCTCTCAGGAAGCTGAACTAGCTCCCATGTGCGATTTTTCTGCAAAGACTTCATTTCCTCAACCATTGCACCCATCCATTTCTCTTTCTTCTGGCTAGTGATAGCTCCTTGAAAGGTGGTTGGATCACCATTATTGATGAGAAGTGCACATGAGACTAATTCTTCATAGCACAATCTGCTATGAGACCTTACATTGGTGCGTCTCTGTCTATCTCTGGCTAAATTATAATTCTGCAAATCATCTGGAATAAAATCATCAGGTGTTGGATTTGAACTTTCACCTCTCTTAGAAGCTATTGGGTGTTGTTCTAAATCCATCTGCACTGCATCTGAACCGAAACTCTTCTCTGACACCTTGTCTTGATTTTCTGTAACATAAAGTGCTCATCAAAAACTGCATCTCTGTTGATCACCATTTTCTTTGCAATTGGATCTCAAAACTTGTATCATTTCACACCTTTCTTGTAGCCCAGAAAGATGCACTTCTTAGATTTTGCATCAAATTTTAATATTTCATCTCCAGGTACATGCACATAAGCAGGACAACCAAAAATCCATAAATGATCAAATTTAACTGGATTATCTATACCTACCTCTTCTGCGCCATTGCCACCCAATGATGCTCAAGGTGATCTATTGATGAGATAGCATGTCATATTCACAGTCTCTGCCAATAAACTCTTAGGAAGCTCTGCATTCAATCTCAAGCACCATGCCCTTTCAGTTAAGGACTTGTTCATACTTGTTGTCACACTAATCTGTTGTGATGTCTTGCGCACTGAAAAATATCTCTGAATCTCATGCTCCTCACAGAACTTCTGAAACTGCGAATCTGTGTACTATGTGTCATTATCAGACCTCAGATACTTGATCTTTCTGCCAATTTGATTCTCCGCCTCAACTTTCCACAGCTTGAATTTAAAGAAAACTTCAAATTTCTGCTTCAAGAAATACACCCAATTTTTCTTGGAGAAATCATCAATAAAGATAATGAAATCCTGAGATCCTCCCAATGACAACTCCCTAGTAGGGCCCCATATATCAGAATGCACATAATCAATAATCCCTTCAATTTTGTGTTTTTTCAGTCATAAAACTGACTTTAGTTTGTTTTCAAAAATACAGAACTTACAAATATCTAGTTTACAGTTTTTAACACCATGCAACAGATTTCTTCTATGCAATTCTGTCATCCCACGTTCAATGAGATGATCCAGACGCATATGTCATAGCTTTGTACTACCATCATCTGACTTCACAGAATGAACTACTCCTACAACTGTACTCCCCAACAGTTTTTAGATATTGTCTGCAATTAACTTTCATTTCATTACCGTCAGCGCACCCTTAACAATTCTGATGGTTTATCTATCCTCATCTGTCTTAGGAATGAAACTATTTCTATGTAAAGTGCCTAAGGAAATCAAGTTCTTCTTCAGATCTGGAATATGTCTGACATCACATAACGTTCTAATTGTGTAATCATACATCTTAATTCTGACTTCACCAATACCAGCAATATTGCAGCATTTATCATCTCCCAAATAAACTGAGCAAGAATTAGTTAACATGTATGAAGCAAACCACCCTCTGTTATGTATTATGTGACAAAAACATCCTAAATCAAGAATTCATGCATCCGTGATCTGGGTTGATGAAACTGAAAGAATATCGTCATCACTGCAATCTGAATTATCATTCTGCACCATATTTACAGATTTCAATGATACATCACTTTTCTCTCCAGTCTGCTTCTTGAGTTTTGGACAATCTCTCTTCATATGACCCGACTCCTTGCACTTGTAGCAATGAATTTCTTTTTTGCCTTTGGATTTCGATCTGGAATTTCGCCTTTCAGAACCCTTCTTCTCTTTCTTCCTTCCACGACACTGCTTACCCTTAACATATAAATTGTCACTGTGAGAGTTTTCCCCTGCATTCTGTTTATGCTGGTTGTGAACCAACAATGCTGCAGTAATCTCATTAACTTTGATAGTCTCTTTCTCATATGTCAGGTAGTCACCAGGTGTTAATAGGAAGAAGGCAATGAACACAGCAAAATCATCGCTCGATTTTCATCCTCAATATTCACATCAAGCGGTGATAGGTCTGTGATTATCTTATTGAAGACATTCATGTGTTGCTCCAGATCAGAACTTTCTTGCATCTTCAGCTCATACAATTTTTGCTTCAGATACAACTTGTTCGTCAGAGATTTGTTCATAAACTGGTTTTATAATTTCTTCCATACCTCTCATTGAGATTTTAGATTCATCACGTGATACATAATTTCATCTGTCAGACATAGGCGTATAGTTATTGCAGCTCGTTGTTGCAATTCTTTCCAATATTCATCCTCCATGACATTTGATTTTGTTGTCCGCAAAGCTGTCAAAATTCTCTGTTACGTCAAAAGATCTTGCACCCTTGTTTGCCACAATCCGAAGTTACCAGTTCCATCAAACTTCACCATTTCGAATTTCACACCAGAAATTATCATCTGAAACTGCAAAAAATTCCTCTGCAAATCTTTGCTAAAAAATTAAAATATGTACTTAATTAAGCTTCCTTAATCAAGACCCTCTTAATTAAAATATTTACTTTAATTGACGAATGTCAAAAAAACTTTCCTTCTTCCTACAAAGGAATAAATCCTTCTCCGCAACCTCCAGCAAAGAAAATTTTAATTAAGTCTTCATAATTAAATATTTTCTTTAAATCAACTTAATTAAAAATAAATTTTACTTTAATTAAGTAGAATTCAAAAACTTTCCTTCCAGGAAGCAAAGGCAAAGGATATTCTCCTTGATTCCCTTCCTTCCCGATTCTTGTCCGCGTGCAGCACCGAAACCTCCGGGAACTTCCTTGTTCGCCCGCCGAAGCTTCCTCTGCGAACAGCGTTCCTCGGGAACAGATCGCAGCCTCCGCAAACTGCCGAACACCAGCCACCTTCCGCTAATCCCGGGTCGTGATACTCCTGCAAATCGCCCGAACTTCTGCCTCAAGCCTCGCGATCCGCAACTTATGCGCCGAACACCGCGAACACCGAAGCCTTCGTAGAATCTCCTCTGTGTAAATTGCCAAACTTGCCCCTTCGCGAACTACTCCTGCCGCCACGATTCGCCTCCCCGAGGCTTGCTCTTCTTACGCCGAACCGTCAAGATCCTTGCGCCGAGATTGCTCTTCTGCCCTAGCCTAAAAATNCTTCTGCCTCAAGCCCCGCGATCCGCAACTTATGGGTCGAACACCGCGAACACCGAAGCCTTCGTAGAATCTCCTCTTTGTAAATTGTCAAACTTGCCCCTTCGCGAACTACTCCTGCCGCCACGATTCGCCTCCCCAAGGCTTGCTCTTCTTACGCCGAACCGTCAAGATCCTTGCGCCGAGATTGCTCTTCTGCCCTAGCCTAAAAATCCTCGGCCAAAATCTTCACCGCCAAAAAATTTCTTTTGCACCTTGGAACCTCGCTCTGATACCACTTGTTGAGAAATTAGGGCGAAGAAAAACAAGAATGACACAAATCCAGAAGAACACAAAGATATTTAACGAGGTTCGGAAAAGATGCCTACGTCCTCGGGAGCAGAGCTGCGAGTTCCTTTCAATATTCAGAAGAGAGGTTACAGAAATTAGGGATACCTCCTGGGGTTACTAAAGACCTATTTATAACCTCAGGAAGAAATCCTAAGTACAATACGTAATTNACCAAAATCTTCACCTCCAAAAAATTTCTTTTGCGCCCTGAAACCTCGCTCTGATACCACTTGTTGAGAAATTAGGGCGAAGAAAAACAAGAATGACACAAATCCAGAAGAACACAAAGATATTTAACGATGTTCGAAAAAGATGCCTACGTCCTCGGGAGCAGAGCTGCGAGTTCCTTTCAATATTCAGAAGAGATGTTACAGAAATCAGGGATACCTCCTGGGGTTACTAAAGACCTATTTATAACCTCAGGAAGAAATCCTAAGTACAATACGTAATTACAGCATCACCCATGTACCGTACCGCGAGGCTTTGTCCCCGCACCCCCAACCCACATAACTCCCGATTTGGACAGATTTTCCCGCTCCGCTTCGATCCAGCGTCTGTCCCTATATGGTATATGAGTCATACCATAACAGATACTTTCGATATCCAATGTGTGATAAAAAAACTACAAGAACTATACAAATAGAAAAATTACATAACATCAAACTGGCGTTGGGGAAAGTAAAAACAATATTCCTACAGGAATGATTTCATGATTGATTCTCTACATGAAGAAAAAATCTGAGATCTCATTTATAATGTGAGAAACTATCCTTCTTACTTCAAAATGCTACAATTTCATAAATCATTGTCAGGGAAAGAAGAGCGAGCATTCATGAGATTGTAAGAGCTGTCACAATGTTTGGCATTATTATCCTCAATGAGTTTCAATAATCAATATACAGCCATTTGACGTAAGTGAAAGCAAGAAATATTTTGTTAATTGATAGCAAATGGCAACACATCATCATCAACACGGTAAGAGAATTTCTAGAGAGCCCAAAATTATAAAGAAAATCCTGCCAATGAATCAATATAATTTCAACCCTATAAAGAGCTTTATGGATGGCTAGTTCAGTTATCATTCAATTTATTTATATAATTTTGGAGGGCTAATGAGATTCTTTTTTGACGTTTATTTTTGTGGTTTATGTAACATGGGGTGGAGATCAAAAACTCCCACGAAGAAAAATTGTTCAAATCAATCCTACTCCTGAGTCAACTAAACCAAGTGGTAGTGGACCAACAATGGCGGCAAGCAGAGATTCAGCGAACACTGCAGACGAAGTCAGATCTCAACAATTTACAGGCACCACTTCATAAGAGGTGATGTCGCACGTGCGTTGATGATGATAGATGAACTTAAAAAAATTTAGTTCGTAAAAGCGATTAAAAAAAGTTCATCGTCTCTTAAATAGATCTTCCAAAAATCAGTAACAAATTCTTAAAATGCAAATAAAACTCATATTTTAAATGTCCGTTTCTCCCAAAAATCACTGAATCAAATTTCCTAACACACAGAACCTAACAACCTTGAATGCCACTTAAAAAATCAAACACCAACTAATAAAACGTTTGTCAAATCCCAAAACACCAACAGCACTTCATCCATTAATTCCATTCCCCATCCTCTCCCACCTCAAACACAACGACCCGATAACTCTCCCTGCAACCACACATTGACAACCATAAACAACCTAAACACCCAAATGCCGGCACCTCATGAAATAAATCAAACCATAATCAACCAATACCGCAGCCNCGTTTCTCCCAAAAATCACTGAATCAAATTTCCTAACACACAGCACCTACCAACCAAGAATGCCACTTAAAAAATCAAACACCAACTAATAAAACGTTTGTCGAATCCCAAAACCCCAACAGCACTTCATCCATTAATTCCATTCCCCATCCTCTCCCGCCTCAAACACAGCGACCCGATAACTCTCCCTGCAACCACACATTGACAACCGTAAACAACCTAAACACCCAAATGCCGGCACCTCATGAAATAAATCAAACCATAATCAACCAATACCGCAGCCGTCTTTGCAAAAATTGTATGAGAATGCAATTAAAGGATCGATAGAAGAAACATGCCAAGAAACAACACTGGCTGGCCTATAGAGATGCAGCAAAAGATAAAGCACAGCAAAGAACGAAGAATTAATCACGCTACCCACATTGCTGATGACCGCAGCACGGAGATGAACCGAAGGCTGTTCCCGGAGCGTGCTCACTAAAGATCGCCGGCCAAAAGAAAACTCGGGGCGGGTGAAGGAGGAATTATTGTCTGCTGCGGTTCTGCACGCGGTGTCCGATACAGGATTATTTTTATTTAAAAAAAAAAGAAAAAAATTTGGTGGGACCCACCGAANGAGATGAGCCGAAGGCTGTTCCCGGAGCGTGCTCACTAAAGATCGCCGGCAAACGGAAAACTCGGGGCGGGTGAAGAGTAGAAGAAGGTAGCATTTACCGCAGCCCTCGCCATGGGAAAGCGGAGAATTTTAAGGCAATCCGAAGCTTTCGCATAAGCTATTATATTTGTACACACAGACTCGATATTAACAATGTATGCACGTACGGCGTTCGAGTGATTTACGAAGATAACATTCAATTCTTATGTATTTACACATTTAATAATAAAACTTCTGATGTGTGCTAGAACATTTGAGTTGGTGGAGTAATATATTATTGTATTAATGTTGCATGAGAATTCAACGCACACACACTCAGATAAAAGAAAATAATCAGTAATGTCACCAAAAATTTTTATGTGGAACACACATACTGAAAAAAAAAAGGTTTAATCGAACTGAAGAAATCCACAATAAACTATATATTATATATACAGTCCATCATCTCACAGGCGATAAAGGGTTAAACATTTTTTAGAGTTACAACGTCAGTGCATGAGCAACTTATTGTAAGAAGTGGGTGGCGGGCGATAGTGATTGGTGGAGGCAGTTGGTGGTGGTCGGTGACAGTCGACAGTGGTCAACACCGGTCGACAATGATCTACAGTTATCGACGGTGACTGGAGTGATGTTGGATTTTAGGTCCTCAAGCCTCAAACTCTTCTTCAGACTTCAAGATCTTTTTCCTCAAGCCTCAAGCTCCTCCCTTCCCCACCCCCACCCCCACCCCCTCATGAGAGGGGTAGCTCTATTTATAGTGTTTTGGGTGCGATTAATACAAGAATATGAACTACATTGATCGAATTGTCTGAAAAGTTTCATTCAATCAAACNTCCCTTCTGAAATAGTGAAACTTGCCGCTCGCTCCCGAGGATGTAGGCATCTTTGCCGAACCTCGTAAATCTCTGTGTTCTTGTGGATTTGTGTCTATTCCTGTTTTTTTTCTTCCTCCTAAATTTCATAACAATTGGTATCAGAGCGAGGTTTTGTTCTAGGGCGGAGGAGATCAATGCAGGAAGAAGGGAAGAACGAAGAAGAGCAGGAATTCAGAGAAAAAAAAATTCTTGGTTTGGATTGCGGAGAGCGAATGAAGGCGCAGATTCGACGTTGGAAGGCTCGCAGCAGTTTGGAGCACATGTTTGGGAGCGGCATGAAGGCAGGAGGAGTTCCAGTTTTGCTTTTAAAGGGAGGGAATCAAAGGAATTTTTTTATTTTCTGTCGGCAGGCGTGAGAACTATCGGAGACAGGCGTTCTCAGAGAGAGAGACCGCGAAAGGAGTTCGCCCAGGCAGCCTTCTTCGGTGCAGAGGAACAGAGTAATTCGCGTGTGACAGTTCTCACGCCAAGGACACGACGGTTCGCGGGTTCCGCGACGAGGCCAGGCGAGTCGCCGCCGAGGGANAATATGAACTACATTGATCGAATTGTCTGAAAAGTTTCATTCAATCAAACGGTGTTTGATGGATATTTGAGTGTCTTAATGATATCAGAATCGAGCATTCTTGGGCTCGTTGGTTTCGACTTGCTAAGATGCCCGATTCGATTATGAATAGTCAGATTTAACATCCATTTGATTTTTCAAATGTGTCTGGAAATCTTCCTAAATTGGTTTGATGTATTGATCTGAGCTTGATTTGACTCAGATTGGACTAATTTTGATATTGTTTGGCCGTCTCATCGAACCGGTCAGTTTGAGTATAAGTTTGTTGAAATCGGAGCTCTAGATGACTATTAATTGAAGTTTGGATATTTTTTGCTCAAAAGATTGTCGTGAGATTAATGTCATACTTTAAAATTTGTGTCAGATGATCAAAATTTATTAATGGCATATCTTCAATTTTTAATTATATATCATCTCAAAATGTGTATTTTGTTTTGAGGTGTGTGTGTGCGCGCGCGCACATACATACATACATACATATACATATATATAAATCTAATGTCACATATAAATTTTATGATTTTTAAAGAGTATTATCATAAACTTTAATATAACTATATATATATATATATATATATATATATATATATATATATATATATATATATANGTACATACATATATGTACGTTATGTACGTACGTACATGCATTTATGTAGGTACGTACATACATGTATGTATGTATGTATGTATGTATATGTATGTATGTATGTATGTATGTATGTACGAACATACATATACATATATATACATATATATGTATACGTACATATATATACATCTATATGTATACGTATATATATATATGTATATATATATATATATATATACGTATATATATATGTATATATATATATATATGTACATATATATATATATATGTACATATATATATATATNAAGTTCGCAGGTTTGTCGCAGGAGTTGCGGCATGCGCAGTTGCAGTGGAGTTCGCAGGTTTGTCGCACGAGGAGTTGCAACATGTGCAGTTGCAGCGGAGTTCGCAGGTTTGTCGCACGAGAAGTTGCAACATGTGCAGTTGCAGCGGAGTTCGCAGGTTTGTCGCACGAGGAGTTGCAACATGTGCAGTTGCAGCGGAGTTCGCAGGTTTGTCGCAGGAGTTGCGGCATGTGCAGTTGCAGTGAAGTTTGTAGGTTTGTCGCACAAGGAGTTGCGACATGTGCAGTTGCAGCGGAGTTCGCAGGTTTGTCGCACGAGTTGCGGCATGTGCAGTTGCAGTGGAGTTCAAAGGTTTGTCGCACGAGGAGTTGCGGCATGTGCAGTTGCAGTGGAGTTCGCAGGTTTATTGGAGGAGTTGCGGCATGCGCAGTTGCAGTGGAGTTCGCAGGTTTGTCGCACGAGGAGTTGCGACATGTGCAGTTGCAGCGGAGTTCGCAGGTTTGTCGCA
>JXCR01079048.1:43782-73459 GCA_002079205.1 Phalaenopsis hybrid cultivar
ATATATATATATATATATAATTGATAAGTAGTATTTTGAGCAAAAATGGGCCGAATACGAACGAACAAATTTAGTTCGTGTTCGGCTCATTAACTTAACAAACGAGTCGAACACGAGCTTCTTAACAAGCCGAACACGAGCTATTTGCGACAGCGAGCCGTTTTGACAGCTCTACCCTTCAGGCTACTCATCATGTAAAACAAGAGCCACGGTGGGGTCATTCAAATCGAGAATGGCAAGTCCCGAAGGAGAAGGAACAAACGAAGGTACATTGTCGTTATATCATGAATTCTTTCGTGCCACCTGAGATAAGATTTGGGATGGGAGTATCCACTGCAGGATTTTTTAAAGGGGTTCTTTCCTCAACGATCCCTTGAAACCCTATCATTTTGCTTCTATTATAGAAACATTATTCCTCTTATAGCGACCTTCTCTCCTCTTTAGATAAATATCCACATTTATTTCTTCCTTCAGGATTCTTAGATCTTCGATTAGGATGTCATCCATTTGAGAGAAAGAGAATGAAAAGTTCTCATAGCAACAAAAATAAGTAAGAGATAACTTATCCAAAGATAGAGATCACGATGATGATCCACACCACATCCCTGCAATGTTTTTTATTGGATAACAAGGAGTTAGAGCATGAAAAGGCTCAATAAGTGCCAAAATTATTATAGATCTTAAAATATTATGTTTTTCTTTCCTCAACAACATAACTAGATCCTTAATGAGCCCGTGACACTCACACACAGATCTTGTTTTAAACCACATAATGGTTATCCTCTGATGGAAAAATGAGCATACAACCTAATAGCACTACGAGTTCATGGAAGTCTTGAAATTTACTTTTAACATGTTGTTTATCCATCTTGGAACTCAACATTTTTTACCAAATATAAGTTGCACCATATCATACTTAACCTTCCTTGAAATAAAATTTTTCTTCACTTTGACCAGCTCAACCTTCCAAAACCTTGAACAAAAGCAACTATTATGTATAGCTCAACCATGCAAGGGAACGAGTTTACGGAGTGGTTTGTTGTTAAAGGTCTTAACCAATAAAATACAATAAGTTCAAGTAAAGGTCTTAACAATAAAAATCAATAAGTTCAAGTGAATACTTCTCAAGGCGAGCTAACGCCCCCAAGAAAATAATATTTTGTGCTTACTAGGAAGTCAGGTGACTACTCCCTATAGAAGAGCTACGACCCACAATCAAAATGTAGTATGAACTCAGTTGCAAGTTTAAGCGACTATTCTCTGTAAGAGATTTACAGCCCCAAGGAGAAGGGCAATCCGAACTCATCAAAAGCAACTTCGCACTTCTCCCTTCTAGCTGAGTTGTAAGCATTGAAAGAATAAACTTCTCAATCATCAAAGACAAGTCGAATCATTCTTGATCAATATTTGCCTTAAGAAGTGTGCCCAAGGTTTCCTTCTAAGAAATTCAAAACCTCTCGTGAGACATCAACAACATGTCTTACATACAGTTGGTTAGTCATGTTGATGTGTACACCAAAAACTAACGTAATCCCCATTCTCTTATTCTTTTCGAGTCATCTGTCAAAATGACAAGATCTGAGGAATTATGTGTACACTAATAAAACAACCTTTTGGTTGATGCCAACATTGACGAGCTTTCCTAAACCTTGCATGCCCATTTTCTTAAAGTCATACAAGTCATGAAATTATTGATGAACACTAGCTGTCGTGATGAACTACTGAGTTGATCAACTGAAGTATTGGTTGCCATGTCCCAAATTATCGAGTTGAACTGCAAAAATAATTCACTTATAAGCTCATCCAACGAGCATTTTTCAGAAGCGTTGTTCATGTTCACATCCACATCATCACCNGTCTATATACATATACAGATATACATATATATGTATATGTATATGTATAGAGTATATACATATATATACATATATATATATATACATATATATACATATATATTGAATTTTAGAGGTTAGCTAAGTTAATATATAATAATTTTTGTGTGGATGCAAAATTTTCAACTAAAAAGTTGTATTTTTAAATAAAGTCTATAAGAAAAATTTGTCCGTGTAAGAATGGGCAAGTTTTGCATACCGTTTCCACACGCGGAAAGGGAAGAAATAAAAATTATTTAAAGTTTTTTTTTTTATTTTCTTAAGGTTATTATATTATATATTTGTGGAAAATTTAAATATATTCCATAAAATTCTTTGTATTTACATATTTAACACATAAACTTTCGTACTTGTGTTTATATAATTTTTGTGTCGAAAATATATGAATAAAAAAATTGAATTTTATTTTTAAAAGGAAAATGATAGATGTCACACTTTGAGTTTGAAAGAGGATGCACTCCGATAACTTGAGTTTGAAAATCTGTTTCCGTAGAGACGACCTTCCAAGTGATTGAGTGGAACTTGTTATGCAAAATTTCTCCCACTGACACAACAGGTAACATCTAAGGCGACAATCATATTAGGATGTTGATCGGCATACACGTTTGCATAGAAGACATCAAGAATGTTTAGATACGATTCATCCAACCTTAAAGTATGAATTGAACTAGCTCTAAAATAACATAGGATTGCATTTATACCATCTGAATTGAGATCAGAAGCTTCACAAGGCTAGACCCCTTCAGTAGGGGTGTAAACAAGTCGAACAAGAGCGAGTCCAGGCTGAGCTCTTGTTCGACTCGTTTATATTTCGAGCTAAAAAAATTTGTTTGTGTTCGGCTCGTTTGCTTAGCGACCCGAACGCAAGCTATTCACGAAGAAAGAGTCATTTTGACAACCATAATCACATAGTCGTAAGGGCTGGGGAAATATTTCAAAATTACTGGTTATATTAAAACATAANTTAAAATAACATAGGATTGCATTTATACCACCTGAATTGAGATCAGAAGCATCACAAGGCTAGACCCCTTCAGTAGGGGTGTAAACAAGTCGAACAAGAGCGAGTCCAGGCTCAGCTCTTGTTCGACTCGTTTATATTTCGAGCTAAAAAAATTTTTTTGTGTTCGGCTCGTTTGCTTAGCGACCCGAACACAAGCTATTCACGAAGAAAGAGTCATCTTGACAACCATAATCACATAGTCGTAAGGGCTGGGGAAATATTTCAAAATTACTGGTTATATTAAAACATAANGTTTGCATAGAAGACATCAAGAATGTTTAGATACGATTCATCCAACCTTAAAGTATGAATTGAACTAGCTCTAAAATAACATAGGATTGCATTTATACCATCTGAATTGAGATCAGAAGCTTCACAAGGCTAGACCCCTTCAGTAGGGGTGTAAACAAGTCGAACAAGAGCGAGTCCAGGCTGAGCTCTTGTTCGACTCGTTTATATTTCGAGCTAAAAAAATTTGTTTGTGTTCGGCTCGTTTGCTTAGCGACCCGAACGCAAGCTATTCACGAAGAAAGAGTCATTTTGACAACCATAANAAAAATGGGCCGAACACGAACGAACAAATTTTGTTCGTGTTCGGCTCATTAACTTAACAAACGAGCCGAACACGAGCTTCTTAACAAGCCGAACACGAGCTATTTGCGACAGCGAGCCGTTTTGACAGCCCTACCCTTCAGGCTACTCATCATGTAAAACAAGTGCCACTGTGGGGTCATTCAAATCGAGAATGGCAAGTCCCGAAGGAGAAGGAACAAACGAAGGTACATTGTCGTTATATCATGAATTCTTTCGTGCCACCTGGGATAAGATTTGGGATGGGAGTATCCACTGCAGGATTATTTAAAGGGGTTCTTTCCTCAACAATCCCTTGAAATCCTATCATTTTGCTTCTATTATAGAAACATTATCCCTCTTATAGCGACCTTCTCTCCTCTTTAGATAAATATCCACATTTATTTCTTCCTTCAGGATTCTTAGATCTTCGATTAGGATGTCATCCATTTGAGAGAAAGAGAATGAAAAGTTCTCATAGCAACAAAAATAAGTAAGAGATAACTTATCCAAAGATAGAGATCACGATGATGACCCACACCACATCCCTGCAATGTTTTTATTGGATAACAAGGAGTTAGAGCATGAAAAGGCTCAATAAGTGCCAAAATTATTATAGATCTTAAAATATTATGTTTTTCTTTCCTCAACAACATAACTAGATCCTTAATGAGCCCGTGACACTCTCACACAGATCTTGTTTTAAACCACATAATGGTTATCCTCTGATGGAAAAAAAAAGTTATAATGGACATACAACCTAATAGCACTACGAGTTCATGGAAGTCTTGAAATTTACTTTTAACATGTTGTTTATCCATCATGGAACTCAACATTTTTTACCAAATATAAGTTGCACCATATCATGCTTAACCTTGAAATAAAATTCTTCTTCACTTTGACCAACTCAACCTTCCAAAACCTTGAACAAAAGCAACTGTTATGTATAGCTCAACCATGCAAGGGAACGAGTTTACGGAGTGGTTTGTTGTTAAAGGTCTTAACCAATAAAAATCAATAAGTTCAAGTAAAGGTCTTAACCAGTAAAAATCAATACGTTCAAGTGAATACTTCTCGAGACGGGCTAACGCCCCCAAGAAAATAATATTTTGTGCTTACTAGGAAGTCAGGTGACTACACCCTATAGAAGAGCTACGACCCACAATCAAAAAGTAGTATGAACTCAGTAGCAAGTTTAAGCGACTATTCTCTGTAAGAGATTTACAGCCCCAAGGAGAAGGGCAATTCGAACTCATCAAAAGCAACTTCGCACTTCTCCCTTCTAGCTGAGTTGTAAGCATAGAAAGAATAAACTTCTCAATCATCAAAGACAAGTCAAATCATTCTTGATCAATATTTGCCTTAAGAAGTGCGCCCAAGGTTTCCTTCTAAGAAACTCAAAACCTCTCGTGAGACATCAGCAACACGTCTTACATACAGTTGGTTAGTCATGTTGATGTGTACACCAATAACTAACGTAATCCCCATTCTCTTATTCTTTTCGAGTCATCTGTCAAAATGACGAGATCTGAGGAATTATGTGTACACTAATAAAACAACCTTTAGGTTGATGCCAACATTGACGAGCTTTCCTAAACCTTGCATGCCCATTTTCTTAAAATCATACAAGTCATGAAATTATTGACGAACTCTAGCTGTCGTGATGAACTACTGAGTTGATCAACTGAAGTATTGGTTGCCATGTCCCAAATTATCGAGTTGAACTGCAAAACTAATTCACTTATAAGCTCATCTAAGAAACATTTTTCAGAAGCGTTGTTCATGTTCACATCCACATCATCACCATATTTTATTGTTATCTCAGGGTAGTCCTCATATTGTTTTAACTTAATTAATCTTCTTTCTTTATAATCTGATAGAGGATGGTGAAGGCATTCAAAGTCCTATAAATAGAGTCTCCTCGTCTTCTAAAGTGAATTTTACCTCATTCTCTGAGATAGAAGGCAAGTATTTTTTGAACATACATTTGTTCTCCTCTACCACTTCTTTCATAAGTCTTTTATGGGTCGTATGAAACCATGAACAGTAAGGGATCCAACCTCCTAAAAGAATTCAACATAAATATAATTTTTATTAGGAACTTCATTATACTTAGAAATCATATAAAGTATATAGATCAGCAGAACAATTTTGGATGTTAGCTAGGGTTTTAGGTTCATAAAGTGATGTTTTGATTGAAAATCATTATATTTCCATATGTATGTATTTGCCTTTGTCATTTTAGGGCGACTTAATGTGTCAATATCATTAATATGTCAGTGATGGATGTACAAATATTACATGAATGTTAATATTTTAACATTTGAATGCAAATATCATTTATTTGGAGATATTTTTCTTATAAAATCTAATGTATAATAACTATCATTAAATGGTTATTGTGTATAGAACCTTATATTATATAGATTATTCATAACTATCCTAATCTAATAACCAACAATAATTTATGCTTCTTTAATTTATCATTTTTGAGCTTTGATCATTGTTGTTTATACTTTACGCTTTGGGTTTATCTATTAAATTTGTTTCTTATAAAATTACACATCTTATTTTATGATTTTCATGCTCGTAATTTAGGTATGACATTAGAAGCTAATTAAAGATGTGTGTTTAAGCTTATTCATTGATAATTCATTTATTGGATAAACTCTTGTGATAGTTGAATTTTATTTATAGTTAGATGAACTAACTNTGATCATTGTTGTTTATACTTTACGCTTTGGGTTTATCTATTAAATTTGTTTCTTATAAAATTACACATCTTATTTTATGATTTTCATGCTCGTAATTTAGGTATGACATTGGAAGGTAATTAAAGATGTGTTTTTAAGCTTCTTCATTGATAATTCATTTATTGGATAAACTCTTGTGATAGTTGAATTTTATTTATAGTTAGATGAACTAACTCGGTGTTGTAGGATATGGATGCCCAGATGATTTTATCAGTAGACACTATTGTTATTGAAATCATGTCTACATCGATTATCTTGCCTCTATTTTAAGAGATCAGACCAAGTCAAATCAGACAGTCTCCTCTAACTTGATAGAGTTAACTACACCTTTCGAGAAATGTAAGCAAGCAAGGAAAGCTATGAAAGTTATATGAAGGTGAAAAGCATGGTTTAGGAGAAAGATAAAACAACTTTTTTGAAAGATTTATAATATATAACACACAATTCTTATATATGTACGTATCTAACACCCAAAGTTTGATATTTATGTTTNGCCAAGTCAAATTAGACAGTCTCCTACACCTTTTGAGAAATGTAAGCAAGCGAGGAAAGCTATGAAAGTTATATGAAGGTGAAAAGCATGGTTTAGGAGAAAGATAAAACATCTTTTTTGAGAGATTTATAATATATAACACACAATTCTTATATATGTACGTATCTAACACCCAAAGTTTGATATTTATGTTTATGTCACATTGATGTAATAAACTTATGCATAAAAAAGTACTCATTTTTAAAAATACAGTGATGACAATGTTTTGACGTGTTGTTAATGATTTGAGTGTTATGTATGTAAATATCAATGTCTGTGTTAGATAGGTAAACACAAAAGAAAAATTAGCACGAGGAATCCCAAAAATTTTATGTGGAAAATCTTATTAGAGAAAGAATTATGAGGCCTGACACAGTCAAAATAATCAAATATATAATTGTAAGTACATATGTTTACTCTTTTCCTTGATNTGATGTTTTGATGTGTTGTTAATGATTTGAGTGTTATGTATCTAAATATGAATGTCTGTGTTAGATAGGTAAACACAAAAGAAAATTAGCATGAGGAATCCCAAAAATTTTATGTGGAAAATCTTATTAGAGAAAGAGTTATGAGGCCTGACACAGTCAAAATAATCAAATATATAATTGTAAGTACATATGTTTACTCTTTTCCTTGATCAAAGAAGATAAAATTATAAAATTGATAATCATATTTGTAAAATAGTAATGTAGTTCTAATAATGATAAATGGGCAATGGCAAATGTAGTTCTTGACTATAATAGCGATATTTGGTCACAAAGGCTTAAGTGATGGTTGTAAAAGTATCAATTGGTCATGGAGGCCGCTGTTGAAAGTTGTTATAGTAGTAGTTAGTCACAAAGGTCGTAATTGATTGTTATAAATGTAATAGTTGGTCATAAAGAATATAGTCAGTGGCGTTGCAATAGTGATAGTTGGCCAAGTTTTACTAATAGTAGTTGGTCATAATGCTCACAGTTGGTTACAACAAAGATAGTAGTTGTGTAACAGCTTAAACTCTCACCCACCAAGGCATTGTTTGCTTTAGCTAAATGGCCTCACATTTTTTTCCCATTGATGTAACTTTCTAGGAGATCACACATCCTAGGAGTGTTCTAAGATAAGCACGCTTAACTTTGGAGTTTCAAATGAAATTTCATCGTTACACCAGAAGGTGGCTCAGTGTTTGAGAGTTCAGCTTCAATCTACATAAAGGGTTTCACAATCTCTCCCACTTAAAAATTTGATGTCTGACCAAGAATTATCCACCAGACATATGAGATTTTAAAAGTGTCTCCTTTAGATTCATGAGGTACCTCCTAACATAAAGCTCTTTGTCCCATCAAAGACTCAAGAGACGGCTCTCATGTGTCCCCTTTAGATTCATGAGGTGCCTCCTAAAATTTTGGCTTTTTTAATGCATAACTTATCTAACCATTTGATCAAGCGTTCCATGTTGATCCCCATCAATCATACATAATTTTTTTAATGATTTGAGTGATTTAATAACCTCAAAATTTAGCAATTATGGGCTTATCTCAAATTTGGAGTTTTTTTTACCATTCAATTAACAATGCGAATACTCAAAATGTGCTCCCATCACTTGGTATGGGCCTAGTTGGACTCTGATTGAGCCAATTTTAATATTGTTAGCTTCTCCTTATCATGACAATCAATTTGAATACAAACCTGATGAAATCAGACTCCAGTGATCTTGAATTTGAATTCGAAAGATTCTCTATAAAAATACATCGAGATTCATGCTCTATAAAATTTAATTGATGACACATCACTATGCACATCATTTTTCGTATGTATAGGAACGGTGTATTTTAATTTTTAGAAGTTGAGAGATTAATATTTGATGTGATATGAAATTTTTGGATCATATAAATGCAAAAAAAAACTTTTGGGGTTAGATATGTAAATACATAAGAATTTGGTGTTATATATGTAAATGCCTTTTTTTTTAATTTTTTAAAGCTAAATAACAGAGCTGCAAGGACTCAAAGCTTTGATTTTTTATTATTATTATTATTATTTTTTTTTTGCCTTGCTATTTCTATAATTATTCGGTCTCCAATTTTATAACTATCATTTCTCTCCATATGGGTGCTGTTAAGCTTTACATTTGAACAAAATAACCTTTTTTTTTTTTAATATTTACATGCATACCACTCAATTCGTATGTCTCAACATATTTAATTTCTTAAATCTTAAAAAAATGATCCTATTTTTACATAAAAAATGGATCTTGGAAGGATCCAAGTGCTCACAAGAGAGGAAGCACGACAAAAGAGAGCCTATTGATAGAAGACCAATAAACACACTTATTCAATCAAATGCAATCATCTAAGCCAAGACCGATCAAACCATGATTAGCGAAAAAAAAGAAAAAAACAAATAAAATTTGAACCAATCAAACTAAAACAAGACATATACGTATCTGAGCTAACTATTACCAGAAAATCGAGCGAAGCTATTGACCCACCTTCCGGTATATCTGACTCGAGGAAAAACTTTAGTTCCTCAACATTAGAGCTGTTAAAAAAACTCGTTGTTCGCGAACAGCTCGTGTTCGGCTCGTTAAGTAGCTCCTGCTCGGCTCGTTCGTTAAGTAAACGAGTCGAACACGAACAAGTTTTTAAAGCTCAAATTATAAACGAGTTGAACACAAACAACTCTTTGTTCGCTCGTGTTCAGCTCGTTTTAGCTCGAAATAAAAGAAATTAAATAATTATTTTTATAATAATATATTACACATAGAATTAATATAATAATATATTATATATATATATATATATTTATATCTATGTTTAAATCGTAACTGCTCTTGTGGCAATGTGATTATCCACATTATTTTGCATATATCTGATACAGGTTCGAATCTAGCACTCTACATCTATTTTTTCAGTTTAATTTTAACAAGTCAATTTCGAACCGAACAACGAACACGAATATATAAATCGAGCCGAACACAAACACACTGTTCATGAGCCGGTTTCGAACACGAGCCGAACCTGAGCTGCTCAAGTTCGTTTACAGCCCTACTCGCCATCCCCAACCATCGCACAAACACCACCGAAGCACCTCATCACGTTTTAACCCTAAACAATACAATAAAGCCTTAAATTCACCCTAAAAGATTATCTCCTCAAGTAACTAACTATCTATCAAGTTACAACGACTCACACTTTACTCAATAACTTAATCTCATTCTATCAATAGGAGCTCCTCATCCAAGATTCGAGAGCCTATAATCAGACTATATCAATAGGAAAATAAAAAATAAAAACCACTTTTTTCCCATCTGACACAGGTCAAAAAACAGCATACAAAATGTACATAAAAAAAAAAAAGGAAAAAAACTCCAAACCAATTCATGTTATTCACCAAAGGTACCAACTTTGACAAAACTGACCATCATCTTCATCACGCCGGAGCGGAATTAGACTGGGAGAAGCACCTATTAAGCAATCTCAGCAGCGCATTCGCCTTCCTCCTCGCCCTCATGGATCCACTAGCCGCCAAACTCTGCAGCGACGGCACGCTCCTCGCATTCATCAGCAACCTTCTCCCCATCTCCGCTCCCCCATCCTTACACAATCCCATCAGCACCGCAATCGCGTTCTCCTTCCCTTTCTCCGACCCAAACCTCATCAAATCTACCATTATCGCCACCACCACCTTGCTCTCCCCTATCACCCTCATCCCCTCCCTGCAATCGCAGAGCACCGCGAGAACCGCCAGCGCCTCGTCCGTGATCCCCGCTTTCTCATCCATCAACAGCTCGATCAGCACCGGCACCGCTCCCGCTGCCACCACCGCCGCCTTGTTCGGATCATAAACCGCCAAATTCAACAGAGCTGTCGCCGCGTCTCTCTTCCCCGCCGGCGTGCCCTGCTTCAACAACTCCACCAACCCCACCACTGCTTCCGCTCTCTTTCCGATCTGCACCTTACATTCGTTCAATATCGACAAGCTGAAAATGGTCGCCGCCGCGTTTTCCCTAGCCTCCATCATTTCCCCATCTCGCAGCACCTTTACGATCGATTCAATTGCTCCGGCGGCCATTATTAGGGTTTTGTTGTTCTCGAAGATGGAGAGGTTTAACAGAGCGGTCACCGCGTTCTCCTGCGTGCGGGGATCGCGGGAACCGAGGAGAGTGACGAGGAAAGGGATTGCGCCGGCTTCTGCTATTATGCGGCGATTATCCATGCCGGATTTGGCGAGCAGCCGGAGTTCGTATGCCGCTTGTCTCTGTGTTTCCGGCGAGCCCATCGCTAGTTTTCCGACTAGAAACTCCGCCGTCATTCTCACCGCCTCGATGGCCGCGCGGGTTTCTGAGATGTGATCGGTAGTGACGACCGCTGTATTGGGAGGTCGATGCGACGGAGTGGGGGAAAAATTGTGCTCTGTGCACCATTGCTCGACGAGACTCTTGAGATTGTAGTTTGGGATTAATGCCATATGACTCAGTTTCTGTCCGCTCTTCGGACAGGTTTGATGGCCGGATTTCAACCACCGGGAAATGGAGCTCCGATCGTAAGTATGGCCGGAGGCCAAAACCACCGGATCCTTCATTAAATCAAGAGTAATAGGGCACCGGAACTCGTCGGGGATAGTGTTGACGATAGGCTGCGATGTCGCTACAGACCAGGAAGACGATCGGCTGAGGACTTTGGGAATGGGGTCTGTCTGGCTGCAACGAAAGATGATGTTTTTACAATAGGAGACGAAGGAGATGAGATTATTTATGTTGGAAACAGCCATGAGACCACCAGTCCCTGCTTGCTTGAGGATTTCGGATTCAAGCCGTTTGATTTCCTCCTGGTAAGCTGCGGCTGTTCGTAATCCAATTCTGCTCATGATTTCTTCCACCTTGTTGAAATCGAGAAATCCCTTCTCTTTCGCCATGTTGCAGAGAAGCTCCTCGCGGAGATGGGTTTCCCGGCTGTCGACAAACGCGCCGCCGCCTGCGGCGGCGGCGCGTTTGGTCTGACNCGTAATCCAAGTCTGCTCATGATTTCTTCTACCTTGTTGAAATCGAGAAATCCCTTCTCTTTCGCCATGATGCAGAGAAGCTCCTCGCGGAGATGGGTTTCCCGGCTGTCAACAAACGCGCCGCCGCCTGCGGAGGCGGCGCGTTTGGTCTGACGGTGGAGAAGCTCGATCTGTTCGCGGATGTCCTGGGAGATGGGGAGTAGACTGAGANACAACGACAAATGTAGTTCTTGACTATAATAGCAATGGTTGGTCACAAAGGCTTAACTGATGGTTGTAAAAGTAGCAATTGGTCATGGAGGCCGCTGTTGAAAGTTGTTATAGTAGTAGTTGGTCACAAAGGCCGTAATTGATTGTTATAAATGTAATAGTTGGTCATAAAAAATATAGTCAGTGGTGTTGCAATAGTGATAGTTGGCCAAGTTGTACTAATAGTAGTTGGTCATAAAGCTCATAGTTGGTTACAACAAAGATAGTAGTTGTGTAACAGCTTAAACTCTCACCCACCAAGGCATTGTTTGCTTTATCTAAATAGCCTCACAATTTTTTCTCATTAGTGTAACTTTCTAGGAGATCACACACCCTAGGAGTGTTCTAAGATAAGCACGCTTAACTTTGGAGTTTCAAATGAAATTTCATCGTTACACCAGATGGCGACTCAGTGTTTGAGAGTTCAGCTTCAATCTACATAAAGGGTTTCACAATCTCCCCCACTTAAAAATTTGATGTCTGACCAAGAATCATCCACCAGACATATAAGATTTTAAAAGTGTCCCCTTTAGATTCATGAGGTGCCTCCTAACATATAGCTCTTTTCCCCATCAAAGACTCAAGAGACGGCTCTCATGTGTCCCCTTTAGATTCATGAGGTGCCTCCTAAAATTTTGGCTTTTTTAATGCATAACTTATCTAACCATTTGATCAAGCGTTCCATGTTGATCCCCATCAATCATACATAATTTTTTTAATGATTTGAGTGATTTAATAACCTCAAAATTTAGCAATTATGGGCTTATCTCAAATTTGAAGTTTTTGTTACCATTCAATTAAGGATTTGAATACTCAAAATGTGCTCTTATCGCTTGGTATGGGCCTGGCTGGACTCTGATTGAGCCAATTTTAATATTGTTAGCTTCTCCTTATCAAGACAATCAATTTGAATACAAACCTGATGAAATCAGACTCCAATGATCTTGAATTTGAATTCAAAAGATTCTCTATAAAAATACATCGAGATTCATGCTCTATAAAATTTAATTGATGACACATCACTATGCATATCACTTTTCGTATGTATAGGAACGGTGTATTTTAATTTTTAGAAGTTAAGAGATTAATATTTGATGTGATATGAAATTTTTGGATCATATAAATGCAAAAAAAAAACAAACTTTTGGGGTTAGATATGTAAATACATAACAATTTGGTGTTAAATATGTAAATGCCTTTTTTTTATTTTTTAAAGCTAAATAACAGAGTTGCATAGACTCAAAGCTTTGATTTTTTTTTTTTTTTTCCTTGCTATTTCTATAATTATTCGGTCTCCAATTTTATAACTATCATTTCTCTCCATATGGGTGCTGTTAAGCTTTACATTTGAACAAAATAACCTCTTTTTTTTTAATATTTACATGCATACCACTCAATTCATAGGTCTCAACATATTTAATTTGTTAAAGCTTAAAAAATGATCCTATTTTTTATGTCATATTTTACATAAAAAAAAAATGTACAAGTGTCGATCTCGGAAGGATCCAAGTGCTCACAAGAGAGGAAGCACGATAAAAGAGAGCCTGCTGATAGAAGACCAATAAACACGCTTATTCAATCAAATGCAATCATCTAAGCCAAGACCGATCAAACCATGATTAGGAAAAAAAATGATTCAAATTCGAACCAATCAAACTAAAACAAGACAGATACGCATCTGAGCTAATCATTACCAGAAAATCGAGCGAAGTTATTGACCCACCTTTCGGTATATCTGACTCGAGGAAAAACTTCAGTTCCTCGCCATTAGGGCTGTCAAAAAAGCTCGTTGTTTGCGAACAGCTCGTGTTTGGCTCGTTAAGTAGCTCCTGCTCGGCTCGTTTGTTAAGTAAACGAGTCGAACACGAACAAATTTTTAAAGCTCAAATTATAAACGAGTTGAACACAAACAACTCTTTGTTCGCTCGTGCTCGGCTCGTTTTAGCTTGAAATAAAAGAAATTAAATAATTATTTATATAATAATATATTATATATATTTATATCTATGTTTAAATCGTAACTGCTCTTGTGGCAATGTGGTTATGCACATTGTTTTGCGTATATCTGATGGATGTTCGAATCAAGCACTCTACATCTATTTCGAACCGAACACGAACAGAAATATATAAATCGAGCCGAACACAAACACACTGTTCATGAGCCGATTTCGAACACGAGCCGAACCTGAACTGCTCAAGTTCGTTTACAGCCCTACTCGCCATCCCCAACCATCGCACAAACACCCCCGAAGCACCTCATCACGTTTTAAGAATCAACAATACAATAAAGCCTTAAATTCACCCTAAAAGATTCTCTCCTCAAGTAACTAACTATCTATCAAGTTACAACGGCTCACACTTTACTCAATAACTTAGTCGCATTCTATTAATAGGAGCTCCTCATCCAAGATTCGAGAGCCTATAATCAGACTATATCAATAGGAAAATAAAAAATAAAAACCACTTTTTTTCCCATCTGACACAGATCAAAAAACAGCATACAAAATGTACATTAAAAAAAAGGAAAAAAACTCCAAACCAATTCTGGTTATTCACCAAAGGTACCAACTTTGACAAAACTGACCATCATCTTCATCACGCCGGAGCGGAATTAGACTGNCGCCGCCATGAGCTCGTTGGTGGAGGAATGGAAGCGTTTTGCGAAGGATTCTGCATTGAGCAGAGTCCATAACGCACTTCCTGAGGAGAGATCGTTGAGGAGGGATTTTGTCCGGCGTATGACTGAGTACAGCTCGGTGAGGCAGAGAATGGAGGAGGGAGGGAGAGATCTGCCGCTGCTGCGTCTGGTGGAGTCATGGAGGTCTTCGAGGAAGGAGGAGATGAGCCTGGCGCGCGCAACGGCGGCGGTGGCGTTGCGGGTTTGGAGGAGAGGGAGGGAGTCGAAGGTGGTGAGATCGGCGGAGGAGTGGAGAAGAGATTCAATTAGTGAGTCTGGTGGGAGGAGGCCGGAGAGGGGAACTCCGGCGGTTGGTTCCGGTGGAGGTGGGTGAAGCAGTGGGTTCATGGTGAATGAAGCAGGGACAAAGGTGGGGAGAGGGGAATGGGGATGGATGGTTAGGTTTGGTTTGGATTGGGTGTAACGAGGAGGGAATTAAGAATTTGGGGGGTTGAAAGTTTAGTGTTTGGAGGTAGTGAGGGGGACGACAATGGCGGGAAGAGGAGGAGGTGCCATATGGAGGAAGGGAAACCTCGGCCAGGCTGGTGATGGGGGAAATATTCGTGTAAAAGGCGAAAATTCTTAAAACAGTTTTTTTTTATTTATTTTAATAGAAATTTATATTTATATAAATACCTCTAAAACTTAAATATTTTAGAGATTTCAATGGTATAGATGTAAATAGAAAGTTTAGATTTTGGCTCTATAAATTTATAAGAACTATGCGGCAAGTATGTAAAAATACATTTTTTTTAATAAAAAAGAATTAAAATTAAAAAAAAATTTAAATAGGTATACATAAGTTAATAATTTAAAATTTTTTTTTAAAGTCCACTATTTGGGTCAATGTTAAAAAATATTTAAATGTGGCGATTATTTTATTTATCAAAGTAAATATTTTCAAACATGTATGAATTTTATATTTTGTGCCAAAAAAAATTAATTTTTATCGTGTAATATTAAGAAAAAATATTTTATGATTTTGGTATTAAGTGTGTTAAACTTAATGACATAGCTTGATGGATACAAGCAAGCAGAATTGGAGAGCTCCTTGGGTGCAAACGAGCTCGTGGAGCATGGACAAACTTGGTCGGAGTCTCGGTTAAACTCACGTGAAAAACAAGTATCAGAGGGTTTAGTCGGTAGACCTCCTGTAAACTCTAACACACTGAGGCACTCGATAAAGGAGATCACCAAGTTTTTTTGAGAGGCAAGTCTTGTAGCCATCATCTCCATAGGAATGGTTAGTGTGTATGACCGATCCCATTAAGGTCAATGCTTCAAATACATGGTGAATGAGCTCGATCCACTAGGCCCCAGAAGAACCATATAATGTATAGACTTTCCTATTATTTTGAAGGTCTATTTTTATATGTATCTAGAGGATAGTGCTTTGAGGACATGATGAAGGGTAAAAGGTGTGATCATTTTCCATTAGACATGTAGCTTGGGAATTTGTGGCTGCCCACTCTAAAGATGTCTATACATACCATGCAAATCATGCTGCAAAAACTTTGGTTTTTGAAAACATGATCATTGTTAGTAGGATTTTTAAAAAATAGAGAAAATGGAAAAGTTTTGAACTTTAGAAACTCTCATTCAATAAGCCTCTCCATCTCATCAATTAAAGTCTACATGAATTAATCAAATATTAAAAATTAATAAAATAATAATTTAATATTATTTTTTTCTAAAGACAATTTATAAAATTAAGAAATATGGATTTTTTTTTTATATGTACTAAGTTATTTTCTTAATTTGTGCATTAAAAATGATTTAATTGTTTTTTCTTGCCTTAAAATTTAGTGAAACATTGTTTTTTAAGTGCAAATTTTATTTTATCTCATATTAGAAAAAGGAAAAATTTTACATCCGGAGTCCGGGAGTGCAGACTTCTAATAATGTGCCGCCAAGTGAAGGTTATTGTGGTGTTATTGAAGTGAAACCACGGATGTTAATAACGGGTTAATAGGGAGTTATTGCAGTGGATTATTGTTGTGGAACCACGAAAGTTATTGGATGGTTATTGCGGGGCTTATGACAGGAGGTTATTAATGTGGAACCTCAAGTTTTGTGAGGGTTATTGCAAGAGTTATTACAAGGGGTTATTGGAGATAAATAGCGGAGATTATTGAGGGGTTATTGTTACGTTATTAGAGTTAATGTTCCAATAACCGTTCCAATAACATCTACGATTTCACTCCAATAACCTTCGCTGTTTCACTCCGCTAACCTCTGTGGTTCCACAATAATTTTTTTTTTTTGTGAGCCTGATATCGCACACACTACAGCATATTACTAGAGTTTGCGCGCAGAGCTAAGTCCGAACTTCAGATGTAAAATTTTCTCTTAGAAATAATATTAAATAATTCCATTTAAAATGTATTAATTTTATCTTTGTACATCCAAAAATCAATCTTTTTAACAACCTATTGTTTTCTTACCAATATTATTTTTTTTTGGATGATTACATACAAATCACCCTAAACATTGATATTTACAAATTAACCACCCGGGTGATTATTTTGAACTACCAAAATGTTTAAACTATTGAGAATGTGATAAAAATGAAAAATATGGGTCGGGGTTTCACCATGAATTTTGATATTTGAGAGGGAATTTGATTTGAACAATAGTTGAAAGAGAGCGGTTGATTTGTAAATAAGAAGTTTCGGGCGGTATGTCTGCATCTGTATGTTATGTGGCTTGAATCTAATCTTAAGCAAATAACGTTTTCTTCTTACCACTTGATAAAAAATTCCTACTAAAAAAAATCAATTTTCACTACAAATTAAACAAATGTCTAAACTCCTTTCAATTTACAAAATGAACCTTTCCGGGAAATGATCAAAAACATGAAACGATAGATTTAACTTAAAATATGACTACCTTCTAGATGGATGATCCATTTGGGGAGTTTAGGCCTATAAAAGACAACTCAAATCACATTTTAAATTAGAGAGTTTTGCGTACATAGTGTTGAATCTGACGTCGTCCGAAAAATATGCCTAAAGAATGGGACGTTCTATTGGGAAGCAATTAAGAGAGAGAGCGAGTGTCTGTGTGTGAGAGTGTGAGTGAAGGAGCGCTAGCAGATAAACAAAAGGAATCATTTATTTATAGTCCTATATCTCAATATTACAGAAGTGCATATTGAGCCCCTAATCATTAACCTTTTGGGGGCATTTTGGTAACTTACAAGGTTATTTGCATATAACAAAACTAAAGACCTATTTGATCGATAAAGGTCGCCTAGATCCCAATATTATAAGAATACATATTGGTCTCCTAATCATTAATCTTTCAAGGAGGCTTTTTTGGTAATTTACAATTTTATTTGCATATAGTAAAGCCCGGGGCCTGTTCGATTGATAAGGGTCGTCGATCGGATGATAGGTCTTGGTTCGATCGATTTATGATCCGAAAGAGTGCTCCCCATTGACCTTTTTGAAGGTTGATGACCGTTCCGAAGAACTTCTTCTTGTTATCTTCTGTCGATTGTTCGGGTAAGGTATTTTTTCCATTGCTACTCATCTCAAGCGATCGTCAATTACTACATTTGATCGATTGTACTTTCTTCCTAAGTCGCCCATCTACTTTGAGATTCATGAGAACATATTTCTATGTGTTCTCGGGTTGTTTTTGTGCCTCAGTCATATCATCGATCAGTTCCTCTTCTCCACAAGGCCATATTTGGTGCTGTCCTAGTACAGTCCGTCGTTGGGCTTTTTCTGCGGGTGGATTCCCCTCCTTCCATTATTGGTCGGCAGTTCTCCTTGAGGATGGTTATGTGTTTCCTTGTCGTGCTAGCTCTCCATCTAAAACTGGGGAAAGTGGGGGAGGGGGGTGCTAGAGCAGTGATCGCCCTAAGGACCTCGACGAACTATCTCAACCTAGTTGGTGATATGGGTTCTTAAGCCTTGCATCCCTTGCTGAATAAAATCTGTCATAAACTCTCGGATACATGCTACTTCACCTTTGTTCCTCTAACTAGACTCATCTTGTTGTGTTGTTGGATTTCTCTTCTTATTGAAGACATATTTCAAAGCTCAATGCACCTTAAAGGATGTTGAATCTGAGATCGTCCGGGAAACACGCCCAAGAAATAGAACGTTCTAGTAGGAGACAATTAAGAGAGAGAGAGAGGGGGAATGAGTGATAGTAAACAAGCAAAATGCATCATTTATTCATATATGAACCCCTATTTATAAGCCTAGGTCCTAATATTACAAAAGTACATATTAGTTTTATAATCATCAACCTTCACGGGTTTTTTTTTTTTTTTTGTAATTTACAAGGTTATTTGAATATAATAAAGCCTGGGACCTGTTTGATCAATAAGGCTCGTTGATCATCAAACAAGTCTTGGTTCGATCGATTTATGGTCCGAATGAGTTCTCTCATCTCTCGTTTTGAAGGTTGATAACCCTCCTGAGGGACTACCTTTTGTTATCTTCTATGAATCGTTTGGGTGAAGTATTTTCTACGTTGCTACCCATCTTAAATAATCGTTTATTGCTATGTCAAATCAGTGGTACTTCCTTCCTAGGTTGCTCATATGCTTTGAGATTCGCGCATACATATTTTTGTGTGTGTATACCATGTGATTCTTATTTATTTTAAAAGTTCACATTTAATTTTTATTTATGATTTTTTTCTATATAGTCATATTAAAAATATATATATTCTCAAGTAAAATATCATATAATTCACTTAAATACCACATAATTTTTATGTATTTACAAATCCTACATCTAAAATTTGATGTTTATGTTTATAGCACAGTGTCTTAAACCTAGGCATGCACTTCTAAAAAATAACAAGTGTTTTATACAAATATGGTTATATATAATTTTTTTTACTTAATTTTCTAAATCAAGCCGATCTGCCGAAATAGTTGTATCCATTCTCGAAAGGACAGTCTAGCTCACTTGTCCGAGGTGAGCTATAAGAAAAGACTCATGATTAGTAAGGATAATTGTCTATCCATCATTAAAAGCTTTGCCTGATATTTACAATTCAGTCGTTTCATCAAGAGAATAGAGATGAGAGTCATACTAGCCCGCCTGACACCCACATCACATTCTCTTCATCAAGACACTAGAGAATGAAGTTATACAATATTAAATGTGTCTCATTTATTATTGTATTAGTTTTCCCCCTTGTGTGTAAAAGGAAAGTCAAAAGGAGATCAAGAGATCATTTTCTTTCAAGTGAATTTTCTAACGCTCCATCTCTTTAAAATCTTATAACTCAGGAAACCTCTGACAAGCTCGTCTTTTCCGGCTCACCGAAGATAATAACTCCGTATATTCTCTAAGATTATCTCTCTCTCATTTTCTCTTTGTGATACAAGGTTTTTATCGGATTGTATGAAATCACAAATAATACGAGACCCTGCTACTCAAAAAAATTCAACAATTATATTTTTGATGTAATGTTAAGAATTTGAGCGTTACACATGTAAATATGAATCTTCAGATAATAGATAATGTAAATACATGATAACGGTATGGTATATATGAAAAACATCTTGACTCCCATCGCTCTGCTCCACTAAGCTCCTTACCCGTCCACAGGTACCGCCGACCAAACTCAGTCTCATCGTTAGATCTGTTTCGTTCATCGCTTTCATCGATCGATCAACCTTCCTCGATTCAGTTGACTTCTTCCTTTTTCTTCTTCTTCCCTACCGACTTCAGTTAATCCCATGCATATACAGAGGAGCTCATTGCACAGCAATGGGNCTTGGTATTAAGAGTGTTCAAATAACATTTTCTTATATATAAGAAAAAAAATATAGAAGTGTTATAATTTGCTTAGCACTTTCTATAATGTTCATGGTTGTGTTATATGGAGCCTGCTGAGAGTCTTTGTTGATAAAACCCTAGGTATGGATGTCGGAAGATCAACAAATAGGTGTGGAGGACGATGAAACATAATTTTCATTGTGTTGTAAAGGAGTGTTCAACAAATTTAATGACATAGCTTGATGGATACAAGCAAGCTCAATTGGAGAGCTCGCTGGGTGCAGACGAGCTCGAGGAGCATGGACAAACTTGGCCGGAGTCTCGGAAAAGCTCACGTGAAAAACAAGTATAAGAAGGTTTAGTCGGAGGAGCTCCTGTAAACTCTAACACACTGAGGCACTCGATAAACGAGATCACTAAGTTTTTCTGAGAGGCAAGTCTTGTAGCCATCATCTCCATGGGTAAGGTTAGTGTGTGTGGCCGATCCCATTAAGGTCAATGCTTCAATGGTGAATGGGCTCGATCCACTAGGCCCTAGAAGAACCATATAGTGTATAGGTTTTTCTATTGCTTTGAAGATCTATTTTTGAATGTACGCTTAGTTCTCTTATTTTCTTAGTTCTTCTACGGGATGCTACGAGAAGAATGAGAGCTACTAAAGGCAGTCATCTAGAGGATAGTGCTTTGAGGACATGATGAAGTGTAGAAGGTGTGATCATTTTCCATTAGACATGTAGCTTAGGAATTTGTGGCTGCCCACTCTGAAGATGTCTATAAATATCATGCAAATGATGCTGCAAAAACTTTGGTTTTTGAAAACATGATCATTGTTATTAGGATTTAAAAAAAAAAATTAGAGAAAATGGAAAAGTTCTCAACTTTAGAAACTCTCATTCAATGAGCCTCTCCATCTCATCAATTAAATTCTACATGAATTAATCAAATATTAAAAAATTAATAAAATAAGAGTTTAATATTATTTTTTTTCTAAAGACAATTTATAAAATTAAGAAATATGGATTTTTTTTTATATGTACTAAGTTATTTTCTTACTTTGTGCATTAAAAATGGTTTAATTGTTTTTTTTTCTTGCATTAAAATTTTGTGGACCTGCGTTGTTCAACTGCAAATTTTATTTTATCTCATATTAGAAAAAGGAAAAATTTTACATCCGGAGTCCGAACGTAACTTTGTATGCGAACTTCCAACAATATGTTGTCATGTGGAGGTTATTGTGGTGTTATTGAAGTGAAACCACAGATGCTAATAACGGGTTATTGCGGGGGTTATTGCGGGGACTATTATTGTGGAGCCACGAAAGTTATTGGATGGTTATTGCGGGGCTTATGACCGAGGGTTATTAATGCGGAACCTCTGGTTATTTGAGGGTTATTGCAAGAGTTATTGCAGGGGGTTATTGTGGGGGTTATTGAAGGAAGTTGTTGGAGTTAAACAACGGAGATTATTGAGGGGTTTTTGCGGCGTTATTAGAGTTAACACTCCAATAACCCTTCCAATAACATCTACGGTTTCACTCCAATTACCTCTGTGGTTCCACTTTAATATTTTTTTTGGTGAGCCCAATTTCGCACACATTGAAGCATATTACTATAGTCTGCGCGCAGAGCTGTGTCCGAACTTCACATTTAAAATTTTCCCTTAGAAAAAATATTAAATAATTTATTTTAAAATGTATTAATTTTATCTTTGTACATCCAAATATCAATCTTTTTTTACAACCTATTGTTTTCCTACCAATATTATTTCTTTTTGGATGATTACATACAAATCACCCTAAACATTGATATTTACAAATTAACCGCCCGGGTGATTATTTTGAACTACTAAATTGTTTAAACTACTGAGAATTTGATGAAAATGAAAAATATGGGTCGGAGTTTTGCCATGAATTTTGATATTTGAGAGGGAATTTGATTTGAAAAATAGATGAAAGAGAGTGATTGATTTGTAAATAAGAAGTTTCGGGCGGTATGTCTGCATCTGTATGTTATGTGGCTTGAATCTAATCTTAAGCAAATAACGTTTTCTTCTTACCGCTTAATAAAAAATTCTTACTAAAAAAAAAAAATAATCAATTTTCACTAAAAATTAAACAAATGTCTAAACTCCTTTCAATTTACAAAATGAGCCTTTCCGGGAAATGATTAAAAACATGAAACGATNTGCGAAGGATTCTGCATTGAGCAGAGTCCATAACGAGCTTCCTGAGGAGAGATCGTTGAGGAGGGATTTTGTCCGGCGGATGACTGAGTACAGCTCGGTGAGGCAGAGAATGGAAGAGGGAGGGAGAGATCTGCCGCTGCTGCGTCTGGTGGAGTCATGGAGCTCTTCGAGGAAGGAGGAGATGAGCCTGGCGCGCGCAACGGCGGCGGTGGTGTTGCGGGTTTGGAGGAGAGGGAGGGAGTCGAAGGCGGTGAGATCGGCGGAGGACTGCAGAAGAGATTCAATTAGTGAGTCTGGTGGGAGGAGGCCGGAGAGGGGAACTCCGGCGGTGGGTTCCGGTGGAGGTGGGTGAAGCAGTGGGTTCATGGTGAATGGAGCAGGGAGAAAGGTGGGGAGAGGGGAATGGGGATGGATAGTTAGGTTTGGTTTGGATTGGGTGTAACGAGGAGGGAATTAAGAATTTGGGGGTTGAAAGTTTAGTGTTTGGAGGTAGTGAGGGGGACGACAATGGCGGGAAGACCAGGAGGTGCCATATGGAGGAAGGGAAACCTCGGCCAGGCTGGTAATGGGGGAAATATTCGTGTAAAGGCGAAAATTCTTAAAACTGTTTTTTTTATTTTAATAGAAATTTNGAGGAGGTGCCATATGGAGGAAGGGAAACCTCGGCCAGTCTGGTAATGGGGGAAATATTCGTGTAAAGGCGAAAATTCTTAAAACTGTTTTTTTTATTTTAATAGAAATTTATATTTATTTAAATACCTCTAAAACTTAAATATTTTAGAGATTTCAATGGTATATATGTAAATAGAAAGTTTAGATTTTGGCTGTATAAATATATAAGAACTATGTGGCAAGTATGTAAAAATACATTTTTTTAATAAAAAATAATTAAAATTTAAAAAAAATTAAATAGGTATACATAAGTTAATAATATTATAATTTTTTTAAAGTCCACTATTTGGGTCAATGTTAAAAAATATTTAAATGTGGCGATTATTTTATTTATCAAGTNATAAATACCTCTAAAACTTAAATATTTTATAGATTCAATGGTATAGATGTAAATAGAAAGTTTAGATTTTGGCCGTATAAATATATAAGAACTATGTGGCAAGTATGTAAAAATACATTTTTTTAATAAAAAATAATTAAAATTAAAAAAATAAATAAATAGGCATATATAAGTTAATAATATTAAATTTTTTTTAAAGTCCACTATTTGGGTCAATGTTAAAAAATATTTAAATGTGGCGATTATTTTATTTATCAAAGTAAATATTTTCAAACATGTATGAATTTTATATTTTGTGCAAAAAAAAATTAATTTTTATCGTGTAATATTAAAAAATATATATATTTTATGATTTTGGTATTAAGAGTGTTCAAATAGCATTTTCTTATATATAAGAAAAAAATTTAGAAGTGTTGTAATTTGCTTAGCACTTTCTATATTGTTCATGATTGTGTTATATGGAGCATGCTGAGAATCTTTGTTGACAAAACCCTAGGTATGGACGTCATAAGATCAACAAATAGGTGTGGAGGACGATGAAACATAATTTTCATTGTGTTGTAAAGGAGTGTTCAACAAATTTAATGACATAGCTTGATGGATACAAGCAAGCTCAATTGGAGAGCTCACTGGGTGCAGACAAGCTCGAGGAGCATGGACAAACTTGGCCGGAGTCTCGAAAAAGCTCACGTGAAAGACAAGTATCAGAGGGTTTAGTCGGAGGAGCTCCTGTAAACTCTAACACACTGAGACACTCGATAAAGGAGATCACCAAGTTTTTCTGAGAGGCAAGTCTTGTAGCCATCATCTCCATGGGTAAGGTTAGTGTGTATGGCCGATCCCATTAAGGTCAGTGCTTCAAATACATGGTGAATGGGCTCGATCCACTAGGCCCCATAAGAACCATATAATGCATAGGCTTTCCTATTGCTTTGAAGATCTATTTTTGGATGTACGCTTGGTTCTCTTATTTTCTTAGTTCTTCTACGGGATGCTACGAGAAGAATGAGAGCTACTAAAGGCAGTCATCTAGAGGATAGTGCTTTGAGGACATGATGAAGTGTAGAAGGTGTGATCCTTTTCCATTAGACAAGTAGCTTAGGAATTTGTGGTTGCCCACTCTGAAGATGTCTATACATATCATGCAAATGATGCTGCAAAAACTTTGGTTTTTGAAAACATGATCATTGTTATTAGGATTAAAAAAAAAAAAAAGAGAAAATGGAAAAGTTTTCAACTTTAGAAACTCTCATTCAATAATCCTCTCCATCTCATCAATTAAATTCTACATGAATTAATCAAATATTAAAAAAATAATAAAATAAGAGTTTAATATTATTTTTTTTTTCTAAAGACAATTTATAAAAATAAGAAATATGGATTTTTTTTATATGTACTAAGTTATTTTCTTACTTTGTGCATTAAAAATGGTTTAATTGTTTTTTTTTTCTTTCTTGCGTTAAAATTTTGTGGACTTGCGTTTTTCAATTGCAAATTTTATTTTATCTCATATTAGAAAAAGGAAAAATTTTACATATGGAGTCGGGGAGTGCGGACTTTCAATAATGTGTCGCCATGTAGAGGTTATTGTGGTGTTATTGAAGTGAAACCACGGATGCTAATAACGGGTTAATAGGGTGTTATTGCAGTGGATTATTGTTGTGGAACCACGAAAGTTATTGGATGGTTATTGCGGGGCTTATGACCGGGGGTTATTAATGCGGAACCTTAGGTTATTGCAAGAGTTATTACAGGGGATTATTGTGGGGGTTATTGGAGTTAAATAGCGGAGATTATTGAGGGGTTATTGCGGCGTTATTAGAGTTAACGCTCCAATAACCCTTCCAATAACATCTACGGTTTCACTCCAATAACCTTCGTTGTTTCACTCCAATAACCTCCGTGATTCCACTTTAATATTTTTTTTTTGGTGAGCCCGATATCGCACACACTGCAGCATATTACTATAGTCTGCGCGCAGAGCTGTGTCCGAACTTCACATTTAAAATTTTCCCTTAAAAAAATATTAAATAATTTCTTTTAAAATGTATTAATTTTATCTTTGTACATCCAAATATCAATCTTTTTTATACAACCTATTGTTTTCCTACCAATATTATTTCTTTTTGGATGATTACATACAAATCACCCTAAACATTGATATTTACAAATTTACCACCCGGGTGATTATCTCGAACTACCAAATTGTTTAAACTACTGAGAATTTGATAAAAATGAAAAATATGGGTCGTGGTTTCACCATGAATTTTGATATTTGAGAGGGAATTTGATTTGAAAAATAGACGAAAGAGAGTGGTTGATTTGTAAATAAGAAGTTTCGGGCGGTATGTCTGCATTTGTACGTTATGTGGCTTGAATCTAATCTTAAGCAAAAAAAACATTTTCTTCTTACCAATTAATAAAAAATTCTTACTAAAAAATAATCAATTTTCACTAAAAATAAAACAAATGTCTAAACTCCTTTCAATTTACAAAATGAGCCTTTCCGGGAAATGATTAAAAACATGAAACGATAGATTTAACTTAAAATATGACTACCTTCTAGATGGATGATCCATTTGGGGAGTTTAGGCCTATAAAAGACAAGTCAAATCACATTTTAAATTAGGAAGTTTTGCGTACATAGTGTTGAATCTGACATCGTCCGAAAAACATGCTTAAAGAATGGAACGTTCTATTGGGAGGCAATTAAGAGAGAGAGCGAGAGTGTGTGTGTGTGTGTGTGTGTGTGTGTGAGTGAGTGAGTGAAGGAGCGCTAGCAAGCAGATAAACAAAAGGAATCATTTATTTATAGCCCTACATCTCAATATTACAAAAGTGCATATTGAGCCTCTAATCGTTAACCTTCATGGGGCATTTTGGTAATTTACAAGGTTATTTGCATATAACAAAGCTCAAGTCCTATTTGATTGATAAAGGTCGCCTAGATCACAATATTACAAGAATACATATTGGTATCCTAATCAGTAACCTTTCAAGGAGACTTTTTTGGTAATTTACAATGTTATTTGCATATAGTAAAGTCCGGGACCTATTCGATTGATAAGGGTTGTCGATCGTCTGACAGGACTTGGTTCGATCGATTTATGGTCCGAAAGAGTGCTCCCCGTTGACCTTTTTGAAGGTTGATGACCGTCACGAAAGAGTTCTTGTTATCTTCTGTCGATTGTTCGAGCAAGGTATTTTTTCCATTGCTGCTCATTTCAAGCGATCATCAATTACTATATTCAATCGATCGTACTTTTTTCCTAAGTCGCCCATTTACTTTAAGATTCATGAGAACATATTTCTATGAGTTCTCGGGTTGTTTTTGTGCCTCAGTCAGCATCGATCGGTTCCTCTTCTCCACATAGGCATATTCGGTGTTGTCCTAGTACAGTCCGTCGTCGGGATTTTCTACGGGTGGATTCCCCTCCCTCCATTATTGGTCGGCGGTTCTCCTTAAGGAGGGTTATGTGTTTACTTGTTGTGCTAGCTCTCCAACTAAAACTGGTGAAAGGGGTGCTAGAGCAGTGACCGCCCTAAGGACCTCGGCAAACTATCTGGGTTCTTAAGCCTTGCATCCCTTGCTTAATAAAATCTTTCATAAACTCTCGGATACAAGCTACTTCACCTTTGCTCCTCTGACTAGACTCATCTTGATGTTGTTGTTGGGTTTCTCTTCGTGTTGAAGGCATATTTCTATGCTCACTGCACCTTAAAGAATGTTGAATCTGAGATCGTCCGGGAAACACGCCCAAGGAATGGAGCGTTCTAGTAGGAGACAATTAAGAGAGAGAGAGAGGGAATGAGTAATAGTAAACAAGCAAAATGTATCATTTATTCATATATGAACCCCTATTTATAAGCCTAGGTCCCAATATTACAAAAGTACATATTAGTCTTATAATCATTAACCTTCAAGGAGTTTTTTTTTTTGTAATTTATAAGGTTATTTGCATATAATAAAGCCTGAGATCTGTTTGATTAATAAGGCTCGTTGATCGTCAGACAAGTCTTGGTTCGATCAATTTATGCTCTGAATGAGTGCTCTCATCTCTCGTTTTGAAGGTTGATAACCCTCTTGAGGGACTACCTTTTGTTATCTTCTATCAATCGTTTGGGTGAAGGATTTTCTACGTTGTTGCCCATCTTAAATGATCGTTTATTGCTACGTCAGATCAGTCGTTACTTCCTTCCTAGGTTGCTCATATGCTTTGAGATTCGCCCATACATATTTTTATGTGTGTATACAATGTGATTCTTATTTATTTTAAAAGTTCACATTTAATTTTTATTTATGTTTTTTTCTATATAATCATATTAAAAATATAAATATTTTCAAGTGAAATATCATATAATTCACTTAAATACCACATATTTTTTTATGTATTTACAAATCTTACATCTAAAATTTGATATTTATGTTTATAGCACAGTGTCTTAAACCTAGGCATGCACTTCTAAAAAATAACAATGGTGTTTTATACAAATATGGTTATATATAATTTTTTTTTAATAAATTTTCTGAATCTAACTGATATGCCGAAATAGTTGTATCCATTCTTCTCAAAAGGACAGTCTAGCTCATTTGTCCGAGGTGAGCTATAAGAAAAGACCATCATGACTAGTAAGGATAATTGTCTATCTATCATTAAAAGCTTTGCCTGATGTTTACAATTCAGTCGTTTCATCAAGAGAACAGAGATGAGAGTCATACTAGCCCGCTTGATACCCACATCACATTCTCTTCATCAAGACACTAGATAATGAACAGTACTAAATGTGTCTCATTTATTATTGTATTAGTTTTCCCCCTTGTGTGTAAAAGGAAAGTCAAAAGGAGATCAAGAGATCATTTTCTTCCAGTGAATTTTCTAACGCTCCCTCTCTTTAAAATCTTATAACTCAGGAAACCTCTGACAAGCTCGTCTTTTCCGACTCACCAGAGATAATAACTCCATATATTCTCTAAGATTATCTCTCTCTCATTTTCTATTTGTGATACAAGGTTTTTATCGGATTGTATGAAATCACAAATAATACGAGACCCTACTTCTCAAAAAAAAATTCAACAATGATATTTTTGATGTAATGGTAAGAATTTGATTGTTACACATGTAAATATGAATCTTCAGATAATAGATAATGTAAATACATAATAACGGTATGGTATATATGAAAAACATCTTTGACTCCCATCGCTCTGCTCCACTAAGCTCCTTACCCGTCCACAGGTACCGCCGACCAAACTCAGTCTCATNTGTGTGTGTGTGTGTGTGTGTGTGTGTGAGAGAGAGAGTGAGTGAAGGAGCGCTAGCAAGCAGATAAACAAAATGAATCATTCATTTATAGCCCTACATCTTAATATTACGAAAGTGCATATTGAGCCCCTAATCATTAACCTTCAGGGGGCATTTTGGTAATTTACAAGGTTATTTGCATATAACAAAGCTCAAGATCTATTTGATCGATAAAGGTCGCCTAGATCACAATATTACAAGAATACATATTGGTCTCCTAATCATTAATCTTTCAAGGAAGTTTTTTTGGTAATTTACAATGTTATTTGTATACAGTAAAGCCCGAGACCTGTTCAATTGATAAGGGTCGTTGATCGTTTGACAGGACTTGGTTCGATCGATTTATGGTCTGAAGGAGTGCTCCCCATTGACCTTTTTGAAGGTTGATGACCGTCCCGAAGGACTTCTTTTTGTTATATTCTGTTGATTGTTCGGGTAAGGTATTTTTTCCATTGCTGCTCATTTCAAGCGATCGTCAATTACTATATTCGATCAATCGTACTTTCTTCCTAAGTCGCCCATCTACTTTGAGTTTCATGAGAACATATTTCTATGTGTTCTCGGGTTGTTTTTGTGCCTCAGTCAACATCGATTGGCTCCTCCTCTCCACAGGGGCATATTTGGTGTTGTCATAGTACAGTCCGTCGTCGAGCTTTTTCTGCAGGTGGATTCCCCTCCTTCCATTATTGGTTGGTTGTTCTCCTTGAGGAGGGTTATGTATTTCCTTGTCGTGCTAGCTCTCCAACTAAAATTGGGGAAAGTG
>JXCR01079048.1:73497-103652 GCA_002079205.1 Phalaenopsis hybrid cultivar
GGGGGGGGGGGGTGCTAGAGCAATGATCACCCTAAGGACCTCGGCGAACTATCTCAACATCTAGTTAGTGATCTGGGTTCTTGAGTCTTGCATCCCTTGCTGAATAAAATCTTTCATAAACCCTCGGATACATGCTACTTCACCTTTGTTTAGGGTTTAGACTCATCTTGTTGTGTTGTTGGGTTTCTCTTCGTGTTGAAGACATATTTCTACGCTCACTGCACCTTAAAGGATGTTGAATTTGTGATCGTCCGGGAAACACGCTTAAGGAATGAAACGTTCTAGTAGGAGACAATTAAGAGAGAGAGAGGGAATGAGTGATAGTAAACAAGCAAAATGTATCATTTATTCATATATGAGCCCCTATTTATAAGCCTAGGTCCCAATATTACAAAAGTATATATTAGCCTTATAATCATTAACCTTCAAGGGGTTTTTTTGGTTTACAAGATTATTTGCATATAATAAAACCTGGGACCTGTTTGATCAATAAAGCTCGTTGATCGTCAGACAAGTCTTGGTTCGATCGATTTATGATCTGAATGAGTGCTCTCATCTCAAGTTTTGAATGTTGATAACCCTCATGAGGGACTTACCTTTTGTTATCTTCTATGAATCGTTTGGTTGAAGTACTTTCTACGTTGTTGCCCATCTTAAATAATCGTTTATTGCTATGTCAGGTCAGTCACCCATCTTAAATAATCGTTTATTGCTATGTCAGATCAGTCGTACTTTCTTCCTAGGTTGCTCATATGCTTTGAGATTCACGCATACATATTTTTATGTGTGCGTATACCATGTGATTCTTATTTATTTTAAAAGTTCACATTTAATTTTTATTTATGTTTTTTTTCTATGTAATCATATTAAAAATATCAATATTTTCAAGTGAAATATCATATAATTCACTTAAATACCACATAATTTTTATGTATTTACAAATCTTACATCTAAAATTTGATATTTATGTTTATAGCACAGTGACATAAACCTAGGCATGCACTTCTAAAAAATAACAATGGTGTTTTATACAAATATGGTTATATATAATTTTTTTTACTTAATTTTCTAAATCTAGCCGATCTGCCAAAATAGTTGTATCCATTCTTGAAAGGACAGTCTACCTCAGTTGTCCGAGGTGAGCTATAAGAAAAGACTATCATGACTAGTAAGAATAATTGTCTATCCATCATTAAATGCTTTGCCTGATATTTACAATTCAATCGTTTCATCAACAGAATAGAGATGAGAGTCATACTAGCCCGCCTGACACCCACATCACATTCTCTTTATCAAGACACTAGAGAATGACATTATACAATACTAAATGTGTCTCATTTATTATTGTATTAGTTTTCTCCTTTGTGTGTAAAAGGGAAGTCAAAAGGAGATCAAGAGATCATTTTCTTTCGGTGAATCTTCTAACGCTCCCCCTCTTTAAAATCTTATAATTCATGAACCTCTGACAAGCTCGTCTTTTCCGGCTCAACGGAGATAATAACTCCATATATTCTCTAAGATTATCTCTCTCATTTTCTCTTTATGATACAATGCTTTTATCGGATTGTATGAAATCACAAATAATACGAGACCCTGCTTCTCAAAAAAATTCAACAATCCTATTTTTGATGTAATGTTAAGAATTTGAGAGTTAGACTTGTAAATATGAACCTTTAGATAATAGATAATGTAAATACATAATAACGGTATGGTGTATATGAAAAACAATCTTGATTCCCATCGCTCTGCTCCACTAAGCTCGTTACCCGTCCACAGGTACCGCCGACCAAACTCAGTCTCATCGTTAGATCTGTTTCGTTCATCGCTTTCATCGATCGATCAACCTTCCTCGATTCAGTTGACTTCTTCCTTTTCTTCTTCTTCCCTACCGACTTCAGTTAATCCCATGCATATACAGAGGAGCTCATTGCACAACAATGGGAACGCCCTTCTTCCATGAGTTCAAGAAGCAGGCTTCATTCTTCCTCAGAGAAAAGATCAAGCATGCTCGCCTGGCTCTCACAGATGTCACTCNGAGTTAATCACATGCATATACAGAGGAGCTCATTGCACAGCAATGGGAACGCCCTTCTTCCATGAGCTCAAGAAGCAGGCTTCATTCTTCCTCAGAGAAAAGATCAAGCATGCTCGCCTGGCTCTCACAGATGTCACTCCTGTGGAGCTGTGAGTTTCCTTTTTCTATCCTAGTTTTCTGCTTAATCTTCTAATTTGTGATGATGATTCTCATAGGCTGACTGAGGACGCCACCAGTGGGAATCCATGGGCGCCGGATGCGANGCAATGGGAACGCCCTTCTTCCATGAGTTCAAGAAGCAGGCTTCATACTTCCTCAGAGAAAAGATCAAGCATGCTCGCCTGGCTCTCACAGATGTCACTCCTGTGGAGCTGTGAGTTTCCTTTTTCTATCCTAGTTTTCTGCTTAATCTTTTAATTTGTGATGATGATTCTCATAGGCTGACTGAGGACGCCACCAGTGGGAATCCATGGGCGCCGGATGCGAAGACGATGAGCTTCATATCAAGAGCTGCTTTTGAGATTGATGATTTCTGGAGAATCGTTCAGATTCTGCACAAAAGGTGTTTTTTTTTTAATGAAATTTTGGATTTTTATGCCGATTCAGCTTTAGATCTGTCTTCAAGTTAAGATTTTGTCAATGTTTGTATTGTTTAGAATTGAATTTGACCTAGAATCAATCACCCTTGCTCTTCAATCTGAAAGACTTCTGTTTTTTTTCTTTTTGTTTTTTTACGGATTAGGCTCGCAAAGTTTGATAGAAAGTGCTGGAGAGAGCCCTACAACGCACTGGTGCTTCTTGAGCATCTTCTAACTCATGGGCCGGAGAGTGTTGCAGATGAGTTCCTGTGTGATAAAGATGTCATAAATCAATTGGGGAATTTGCAGCATATCGATGAGAGAGGGTGAGGAACATAAAAATTGTGCTTTTTATTTTTCTAATGAATTTTTCTTAGAATTGGAAGATTAAGAGGTATTTTCGTAGGTTTAATTGGGGGTTTGCTGTGAGGAAGAAATCAGAGAGGGTGTTGAAGCTGCTTGAGAAGGGGCAGGTGCTGAAGGAAGAGAGAGATCGAGCTCGAAAGGTTACAAGAGGGATTCAAGGCTTTGGAAGCTTGAATCAGAGATGGTCCTCGCAGGCCGCCATGGATGGAGTTGAGCAATCTTCTGATTATTTTGGGAGGTGGAATTCACATTATGAAGGATACAGCCAGCAGGATGATGAAGATCAACATAGTTCTAATTCTGATTCTGAAACTGCTGATTTGAAGATGATGATGAAGAAGAAGAAAGTTTTAGCAGGTGAAGGATCCATTAATGGTGAAATTGCTGCTAAAGGCAATGAAACTGCAGGCGGAGAAAAGGCGAGTATTCCTACCGAAGAATCGAAGGTGAAGTTGGAGTTACAGAATGAAGAGCATCCATTTGATTTCCATGAGCTTCAGAGAAAGGAATCAATGCTTCTTCTGAGGCAATTTTGAGAAAAAAAAATGGCTTTTTTATATCCGAAACTTCTAAGGAGGTTGCTCCACTGACTCAGTGTGCAGCCAACTAAGACCACAAACCAATGGAAAATGGTCTGTTAGAGTTTTCTGTTGCAGAATACGAAAAACTATTGCGTGCGGACGGAATAAGTGCAGATTTACTGTCACAATATCACCACTACAACATCAATCAACATACGAGAATTCTGCACGTAATATTCGCTGCAGAATACACCTAAGCTTTTGTTCTTCTTTTCCTGTTTGTTTCTGGTTCTGCTTTATAATGTTGATAGGAAGTGAATTATAACAATGTTGCTGATAAATTTTATATAAAAGTTTGAATTTTTCAGTAGTCTGTGTGGTTATCTGTACTGCTTGATATTATCGTTTTGAAGCTAACCTCGTAGAAAGATATTTTTGTCATGTAGCATCCAAATTTTTCTGAATTTATGAATTAGGAAAACAGAGATTGGATTTACAAATGGATCCATCAGAGCTTCAGGCAGCCATAGATCTAAATTTTCACATTTAGCAGGGATGCAAATAACATGGTGCTGCCTAATGTCCTAAAGGCAATTCATCTTGGTATTACAGGAAGCACCATTTGTGCTGAGATTGGATTATATCTTTAAGTGTGGTAGAGTATTTTCGTATTCTGTAAAGCAGCTAAGTAACAAAGGAATATGTTATATTGCTTTTTTCAAGGATTCAGTTGTCAACCCAATGCTCTCTCTCTCTCTCAAATTCTTAGATATTTTTGTAAGTTATTTATATTATATATTTTATAATATTGAGTGGAGATTGTTTATTCCTCTTTTATTTTTCTGTTAGCCTTGTGCGCTTCAGAACTCTGAAAGAGCTTCTGATAGAATTGAAGGGAAATTTACACACTTTAAGCACTGAAAATTTTGTTTTCTCTTCCTCCTTGTTTATCCCATTATCGTGTGAATTGAATTGAATCTCTTTCCTTCTGCGTCGCAGCCTTCCCATTTTGTATTTCACAAATCTTCCTTTTCCTTTCCCGTTACCATCCAGATTTGGCTCCCACCCTCTCCTTGACTGCCTTTCCGATTTGTTGATTGTCATCACACCATCTTTATTATTATTATTCTTATTATTATTATTATTATTATTATTATTATTATATTTTTTATGTTTATTTATTAAAATTATGTTCTATTTTATTTGAATGACTTGAATTGATTCATTAAAGTTTCAAATATTTTGTGATTCATTTAAATGAATTTTATTTTGAGGTTTTAAGAATTATTAAAAATTTTGTAACGCGAATGTGCTAGTCACATGTTAGGTTTCAACCTAAACATATGTCCTACATCCACTACCCAAGGGGTTTTCTTAAAAAATTTTGTAAAGCGAATGTGCTAGTCACAAGTTGGGTTTCAACCTAAACATATGTCCTACATCCTCTACCCTAGGGCTTCCTTTTCACATGTCAGGAATGTAATAGGTAAAAAAAGAATAGCATTATCGTATGTTTAAACAAAGCACGTATAATCAAGTACAATAAACGAGAAAGTAGTATAATGTACCTGCCGCCTCTGATAGTATTTCAAATAACCTTTTTTTAAAAAAAAGAAATCATAATATATGGTCTCATCACAATTAATTTATAAATGCCAACTTTGGAACATAAATGAAAGGATAAAAAAATATCAAGTAAGGTTGCTAGAAGAAGCTAGGAAAACTTCATCGGTTGCACGCTTAAACCGAAAAGAATTCCCAAGTAAGGGTCGTTGTGAAGTGTGTCATCGAGGAGGAGGGCAACGAGCTTCCTAAGCAATCCTAAACATGAAGCAATAATAAGATGATATACCTACAATCCGCTCAATTCTTATGTGTCTACATGTATCTCACACCTAAACTTTCATATTTACATACAGAGTACTAAAATCTTTAATATCACGCAAAAATATCGCCATTTTTTCATTTTTAAGTGAAATACATTTTTTTATGCATAGGTTGAAAGCACCAAATTACTATGTAAATATAAAAATTTAGATGTGAGATATGTGAGTTCATAAGAATTGTGTGCTATGTATGTAAATTCTCAAAGTTGAGATAGAAGTATATATATATAATGTGACATGNGGAACTCTGAAAGGCTTCTGATAGAATTGAAGGGAAATTTAAATACTTTAAGCACCGAAAATTTTGTTTTCTCTTCCTCCCTGTTTATCTCGTTATCGTGTGAATTGAATTGAGGGTCTGTTTGGGCAGCTGCAGCTTATCCAGTATATGCTAATAAGCAGCTTATTCTGATAATCTGTTGATGAGCAGCTGATCTGTATAAGCTTGCTAGTTGTTTGGTTTGAGCGTTTGGAAAACAGTTGATTCTGGATAAATGACTATTCTGCCCGTGTTTTGGAAAAGTTGTTTAACTGTTTGGTTTGTGCTTTTGAAAAACAGCTGATTTGCCGATTTTTGTATTATAAATTTTAATTTTCAAGTTTATTTTTTAAGTTCTGTATAACATAAATTCTAATAAATAATTTACATTTTACACTAATTATATAATAAATTAATTTAAATTTAATTAGTTAACAAATTTACATGTCCCCACAAATAACACAAAGCACTAGCACATATTCTCTTTGATCTGATTTGTCTTCCAATATAGATTCTGATGGGGAACATGTTGCATATAATGTGAGATTAATCTTGAATTGGTAATTTGAATTGATTGCATAATTAGTGGCTTCATAATAGGCATGAGTTAATTTGTGGAACAAATATAGAAGATATGATCATAGCATTAATTTTGAATTAAATATAGGAGATATGACAATATCATTAATTTTGAATTTGAATCTTAAATTCAAATTCAAAATTCAAATATGTGTAATCAATTCAAATAGGTGCGATTGATGACACTTAATTTTCTTGCCTTTATTATGTATGTTTCCTGTTTTGTTTCGATATGTCTTAGTTAGTATAAAATTGGGTGTTGTGTTGCATTGTAAAACACCTAGACTTGTATCTTTTNGATTTGTCCTTTAGCGATCCATTAAATTGGAACCAACATTTGGTATCAGAGCGCCTAAGCCGAAGGACATATCGTCACCGAGCAGAGCTATCATAGAAGATATGGCAGCAACGAAGATCGGAAGAGAAGGGAACGTAACGCTTTTTTATCCATTACTCACAAAGAGTAACTACTCGGTGTGGGCGTTGAAGATGCGTGTGAACCTACAAGCTCAAGGNAGATTCAGCTTTAGATCTGTCTTTAAGTTAAGAGTTTGTTAATGTTTGTATTGTTTAGAATTGAATTTGACCTAGAATCAATCACCCTTGCTCTTCAATCTGAAAGACTTCTGTTTTTTTTTTTTTGTTTTTTTTTTGTTTTTTTTACGGATTAGGCTCGCAAAGTTTGATAGACAGTACTGGAGAGAGCCCTACAACGCACTGGTGCTTCTTGAGCATCTTCTAACTCATGGGCCGGAGAGTGTTGCAGATGAGTTCCTGTGTGATAAAGATGTCATAAATCAATTGGGCAATTTGCAGCATATCGATGAGAGAGGGTGAAGAACATAAAAATTGTGCTTTTTATTTTTCTAATGAATTTTTCTTAGAATTGGAAGATTAAGAGGTATTTTCGTAGGTTTAATTGGGGGTTTGCTGTGAGGAAGAAATCAGAGAGGGTGTTGAAGCTGCTTGAGAAGGGGCAGGTGCTGAAGGAAGAGAGAGATCGAGCTCGAAAGGTTACAAGAGGGATTCAAGGCTTTGGAAGCTTGAATCAGAGATGGTCCTCGCAGGCCGCCATGGATGGAGTTGAGCAATCTTCTGATTATTTTGGGAGGTGGAATTCACATTATGAAGGATACAGCCAGCAGGATGATGACGATCAACATAGTTCTAATTCTGATTCTGAAACTGCTGATTTGAAGATGATGATGAAGAAGAAGAAAGTTTTAGCAGGTGAAGGATCCATTAATGGTGAACTTGCTGCTAACGACAATGAAAGTGCAAGCGGAGAAAAGGCGAGTATTCCTGCCGAAGAATCGAAGGTGAAGTTGGAGTTACAGAATGAAGAGCATCCATTTGATTTCCATGAGCTTCAGAGAAAGGAATCAATGCTTCTTCTGAGGCAATTTTGAGAAAAAAATGGCTTTTTTATATCCGAAACTTCTAAGGAGGTTGCTCCACTGTCTCAGTGTGCAGCCAACTAAGACCACAAACCAATGGAAAATGGTCTGTTAGAGTTTTCTGTTGCAGAATACGAAAAATTATTGCGTGCGGACGGAATAAGTGCAGATTTACTGTCACAATATCACCACTATACCGCCAATCAGCATACGAGAATTCTGCACGTAATATTCGCTGCAGAATACACCTAAGCTTTTTGTTCTTCTTTTCCTGTTTGTTTCTTGTTCTGCTTTATAATGTTGATGGGAAGTGAATTATAACAATGTTGCTGATAAATTTTATATAAAAGTTTGAATTTTTCAGTAGTCTGTGTGCTTATCTGTACTGCTTGATATTATCGTTTTGAAGCTAACCTCGTAGAAAGATATTTTTATCATGTAGCATCCAAATTTTTCTGCATTTATGAATTAGGAAAACAGAGATTGGATTTACAAATGGATCCATTAGAGCTTCANGAGGTTATGGCAAAGGGCGAGGACGAGGACAAGGTCGAGCTGGAGAAAGCTCACCTCGACAAGAAGACATCAAACCCCGCAAAGACAAGAGCACAGTGAAGTGTTACAATTGTCAAAAGTACGGACACTACGCGTCCGAATGTCGTAGCAAGAAGTCCGAAGAGGAAGCGAACCTTACTAGCCTCCATGACGAGGAGCCAGCGTTGATGTTTGCCGAGGGAGTGGCGAATCCCTTGCCCGAAGACGAGGAGAAAAAACTCGAAGAGATCACGCAAGAATCGTCCAAGGAGGAACCAGAGGGGGTGTTACTCAATGAAGAAAAAGTCAAGGCAAACCTCCTCGCAAGTGGCGAGGAGTATAATCACACTGATGTATGGTATCTTGACAATGGAGCAAGCAACCACATGACAGGCCATCGAGAGAAGTTCAATGAGCTCGACGAGAAGATCACCGGAAATGTGAAGTTCGGAGACGGCTCACTCATCGAGATCAAGGGCCGAGGAACTATCTTGTTTGTGTGCAAAAACGGCGATCAACGTCTAATGACCGAGGTATATTACATTCTGAAATTAAAAAGTAATATCATAAGTCTCGGTCAGATGACAGAAGAAGGCAACACGATCACCTTAGTCGGCTCATTCTTGAAGATGTTTGACCGAAATGGCGCCCTGTTGATGAAGGTGGAAAAATCGCCAAATCGGTTGTACAAGATTTCCCTCGAGACAAGCCAACCTGCTTCTCTATTAGCATCACTAGCAGATCCGACTTGGTTATGGCATGCGAGACTTGGGCATGTAAACTTTTATGCGCTCAAAATGATGGGGGAGAAGGAGATGGCCATAGGGCTGCCTAAGATCACACACCCCAACCAAGTGTGTGAGAGTTGCATGATTTCAAAGCAAACAAGACTGCCGTTTCCTGCCCAAGCCAACTTTCGAGCCGAGCACCCTCTACAACTTGTGCACGCGGATCTGTGTGGTCCGATCACCCCGACATCACTCGCCGGTAACAAGTATTTCTTTTTACTTGTTGATGATTATAGTCGTTGGATGTGGGTGTATATGCTCAAAGAAAAAGGAGAAGTTTTTGAAACATTCAAGAAGTTCAAGAAGCTCGTGGAGAACACGTCGGAGTACAAGTTGAAGACTTTACGAACTGATCGAGGTGGCGAGTTCACTTCCCAGAAATTCACAGAGTTCTGCAAAGAAGAGGGAGTCGAGCGTCATCTCACGGCATCGTACACACCTCAACAAAATGGTGTGGTGGAGAGGAGAAATCGCACCGTGATGGGCACCGCGAGAAGCTTGCTTAAAAGCATGCAAGTCCCGGCAAACCTTTGGGGAGAGGCGGTACGACATGCAGTATATCTCTTGAACCGCTTGACAACAAAAGTGCTAGGAGATTGTACCCCTTATCAAGCATGGTTCGGCAAGCGACCTCATTTGAAACACTTGAGAGTGTTTGGATGTACCGCACATGTGAAGGTTGCAGGTCCACATCTCAAGAAGCTCGATGATCGAAGTCAAGCAATGGTGTATCTTGGCGTCGAAGACGGAAGTAAGGCGCACAGATTTCTCGATCCACAACGCAGAAAAATTCTTGTGAGCAGAGACGCTGTGTTTGAAGAGGAGAAGAAGTGGGAATGGTGCGACGATGATAATGAGCTCATACAAAATTCTATGGAGTTCGGAATTTTACAAGATGACGGAGAAGTAGCGGACTCAACCTCGCCAATGACACCAATGGTCACGCCGAACTCTCAACGACAACAAGAGAACTCAGGAAGACCCACAACGAAAGATGCTCCCAAGAAATTTCGCTCACTTGCCGAGGTCTATGCGGAAGCACCACTAGTAGAGATGGATCTTGATGAATTATTGTTGCTCACTACCAATGAGCCAACAACATATCATGAGGCGGCAACCGAGGAGGCGTGGAATAAGGCCATGCAAAAAGAGCTCGAGTCCATCGAGAAGAACAAGACGTGGGAGCTCACCGACTTGCCACCCGGTCACAAGCTCATCGGCTTAAAATGGGTGTTTAAGTTGAAAAGAGACAGCGAAGGCAACATCCTTAAGCACAAAGCAAGATTGGTGGCGAAAGGTTACGTGCAGAAGCAAGGAGTTGACTTCGAGGAATCCTTTGCACCGGTGGCGAGACTCGATACCGTCAGGTTAATTCTTGCCCTTGCAGCTCATCGTGGGTGGGAGATCCACCACTTGGACGTCAAGTCGGCGTTTCTCAATGGTGATATTGAAGAAGAAGTCTACGTCACCCAACCTGAAGGATTCATTGTCAAGAATGAAGAGCACAAGGTGTACAAGTTGTCCAAAGCTCTCTACGGACTACGCCAAGCACCAAGGGCGTGGAACACTTGTCTTAACAAGAGAATGATGAGTCTAGGCTTCGTGAAGTGTCCTCAAGAGCAGGCTATGTACACGAGGAATCACGGAACAGAAGTACTCATCGTCGGTGTGTACGTTGACGATTTGATTGTAACGGGATCCAGCATTGATGGTGTTGAGATATTCAAGAAGCAAATGATGAAGGAGTTCGAGATGAGTGATCTTGGGCTGCTCTCATACTACCTCGGTATCGAGGTAGACCAAAAGAAAGACCACATCACAGTGAAGCAATCGGCTTACGCAAAGAAGGTGTTGGAGCAGTTCGAAATGGTAGATTGCAACCCGAGCAAGTATCCAATGGAAGCAAAGTTGCAACTCGGAAAGGATGCGGAAGGAATCGTTGTGAATCCCACCAAGTATAGGCGTGTCATCGGATGTCTCAGGTACCTAACCCATACTCGACCCGATATCTCATACGCAGTTGGCATGGTGAGTCGTTACATGGAGCAGCCTACCACTTTACACCAGCAGGCGGTGAAGCATATTCTTCGTTACATAAAGGGAACAATGAGCTACGGGATTCAATACAAAAGAGGACAAGGAGCTGAAGAACTCGTCGGTTTTACTGACAGTGATCTAGCCGGTGATATAGACGACAGGAAAAGCACTGGAGGGATGGTATTTTATCTCAACGGGAATCTAATCACTTGGCAATCTCAGAAGCAGCGAACCGTTGCTCTATCATCCTGTGAGGCAGAGTTCATGGCAGCCACTGCGGCATCATGCCAAGCATTGTGGCTGAGAAGTTTGTTGAGCAAGGTGACTGGAAAAGAGCCAAAACCAGTAACTCTCTACGTCGACAACAAATCTGCAATAGCATTGATAAAGAACCCGGTGTTTCATGGACGCAGCAAGCACATCGACACTCGCTTCCACTTTATTCGCGAGTGTGTCGAGAATCGGCAGATCGTCATGGAGTTCGTAAGCACCGGAGAACAACGTGCGGATATTCTTACCAAGGCTCTAGCAAGAGTTAAATTTGCGAAAATGCGAGAGCTACTTGGCGTAAACAACTTCGAACCAAATCAAGCTTACGGGGGAGATTGTGAGACTAATCTTGAATTGGTAATTTGAATTGATTGCATAATTAGTGGCTTCATAATAGGCATGAGTTAATTAGTGGAACAAATATAGAAGATATGATCATAGCATTAATTTTGAATTAAATATAGGAGATATGGCAATATCATTAATNACAATACCTTATGTGCAATGTCTGAATCCAAATTCTCTTTTATGTTAAATATTTCTACTTTATTTTTATTATCTAGTGCAGTTCCCTGAGAAAATTCAAGCAGATCTTCCTCATTTAGTTTGCTATAGATATTAGAATCTGAACCTGACTCTTCAGAAAAACCATTGTAAGCTCATTGTAGCAGTGCGCCGCAGATTAGATTTGTGAGCAGGGGAAGCATTACTCAGAGAGCATGTTTTGAATAGAAATGATCCATTGAGTTCATCAAAATCGGTATCCCGTTAGCTTCACAACGAGACATGGCAGATTCGCCATCCAAATCGTCTGAGCCATCTTGCTTTTGAAGAAGCTTACATGGCAATATATTAGAAACCACGAGGGCACAAAAAAAATCCCATTTTTTGGCTTCGACAAACTTCCATCAGCCAATAATCGCACCAAATCACTGGAATCATAAATTCTTGATGCATAATTCTAAAAATAGTATGAAAATGGTACAGAGCTGTAACTTCTCTCACCGGATGGAGCAGCAATCCACGCATGGATCCTCATCCAACCTCCAGATCACCAGAGAGATTCACCTTCCCCTCCAAAAATTAATCCTAAAAAGTAAACACAGAGCAATAAATCAGGTTGAATCCGACGAAGAAGAATGAAGATTTAGGGAGCGAAGATAAACCTTGAAAGGAGGACGGATCTGCTGCACTGCTTCATTCCCAAAGGTGGGAAGCAACCTGCTGCACTGCTTCGTTCCCAAAGATTTTGGGAGCGAAGATAAGCCCTCCGCTTCTTCCTCTTCTCTAGATCACCAAAGATTTGTTGTTCTGCATAAAATCACGATCATCGCGATCAAAAGAGGTGATCTCGAAGGCTTATGGCGAGGGCAGCGGAGGAATGAGAGAGTAAACACAACGAAGAAACGCAGCCCGCGGGGATATACTTGCGGCCTAAGTCTAATGCAAAATAGAAAATCCTGTTTTTGGAAAAGCTTCTCAAACGCGAGAAATAAACATTGAGGCGGTATTTTCAAAGCGTCGCCGCACTTTTAAGCTACCCCAAACGGGCCCTGAATCTCTTTCCTTCTGCGTCGCAGCCTTCCCATTTTGTATTTCACAAATCTTCCATTTCTTTTCCCGTTACCATCTAGATTTGGCTCCCACGCTCTCCTTGACTGCCTTTCCGATTTGTCGATTGTCATCACACCATCTCTGTATTATTATTATTATTATTATATTTTTTATGAAGGTTTATTAATTAATATTATGTTCTATTTTATTTGAATGACTTGAATTGATTCATTAAAGTTTCAAATATTTTGTGATTCATTTAAATGAATTTTATTTTGAGGTTTTAAGAATTATTAAAAAATTTTGTAAAGCGAATGTGCTAGTTACATTTTGGGTTTCAACCTAAACATGTCCTACATCCTCTACCCAAGGGTTTCCTTTTCACATGTCAGGAATGTAATAGGTACAAGAAGAATAGCATCATCGTATGTTTAAACAAAGCACGTATAATCAAGTACAATAAACGAGAAAGTAGTATAACGTACCTGCCGCCTCTGATACTATTTCAAAAAACCTTTTTTTTTAAAAAAAAAATCATAATATATGGTCTCATGACAATTAATTTATATATGCCAACTTTGGAACATAAATGAAAGGATAAAAAAATATCAAGTAAGGTTGCTAGAAGAAGCTAGAAAAACTTACCGGTTGCACGCTTAAACCGAAAAGAATTCCCAAGTATGGGTCGTTGTGAAGTGTGTCATCGAGGAGGAGGGCAACAAGCTTCCTAAGCAATCTTAAACATGAAGCAATAATAAGATGATATACCTACAATCCGCTCAATTCTTATGTGTCTACATATATTTCACACCTAAACTTTCATATTTACATACAGAGTACTAAATTCTTTAATATCACACAAAAATATCACCATGTTTTCATTATATATATATATATATATATATATATATATGTTACGTGACATGAATGATATGGGTGGTATAAATGTAAAAATGTAAAGTTTAGGAGTTAGACATGTAAAATGCAAAGTTTACATGTATGAATTTTCACCAACTGGGTCTTGCTACAAACCCGGCAGCCATCAATCCACAGACATAGCTGCAGACCCACGAGCAACAGCCTCATCAGTGCTACTCTTCTGCTCTTCCGCCACACTCAGCTCATCCATCAAGCTCTTCTGCTCCTCCTCAACGGTGTTCTGCAGTTCATCAACCACATGAAGCAGAAGCAAGAACTGTTTCTTCCTGTCCATTGCAAGTGTGATCAGTTTCTTGATGAAAATAGGATAGTATTGTGGAGCAGCAAGATCTTCCAGGCTTGTAATAAGCTCTGGTACATCATCTGATAAGAAATAATCCTCAACAATGGTCACAGATTCTTCCTTAAATTTTATTTTCTTCTCTTCTTCTATATCTCTGGAGTCCGTATTAGCAACACAGGACTTGAAAGAAGGGTGGGCCAAGCCAACCTTCAGAAATTGCTTTTGGAACAAATTGTTGGAATTCAGTTTTGGCAGAAGGAATATCAAGAGTCAAGCCTCAAGACTCTCAGCAAACCTATTGAATCCTTTTCTCGTCTTACCTTCTTCAGCAGCTTCTTTCAAAAGATTAAAGATAAAAGGTTGAGATGATGGTGTTTACATGGCAAGGGTAATGTCATGTTTAACAACCTGAAATAATTTGAAAATATATGAGATGACTTAATTTTAGTGATGAAAAGAGGGGTATAAATACACATTACAGGACTTACTGGTAAGAAAAATAATAAAAACAGAATACAGTAGAAAGAAATAATAACAAAATATAAGAGACAGCTAGTTTTTCTAATTTAAGGAGAGAAATAAATAGAGATTCCCAAGATCACTCATATAATTTATAACCTTCTAAATATAGAGTTATAACCAATATTGAATATAATAATTAGTATTTTTGAGATCTTTCAACACTCCCTCTCAAGTTGGGTTACAAATTGTACATGTCTAACTTGTTACATAATTCTTCAAAGTTGACTCTTGGGAGAGGCTTAGTGAGGATATCTGTTGTTTGATGTCGGGAAGGTATGTATGCAAGTTCGACGACTCCTCTCTCAATATTTTCTGAGATGAAGTGTCGATCGATCTCGATGTGTTTCGTTATGCATAGTGTACTGGATTCTTTGCAATGCTGATGGTTGTCTCGTTGTCGCATTGTAGTTTGACAGTTTTTTCAGTTAGCATTCTGAGTTCGCTGAGTATTCTTCGAATCCACATTCCTTCGCAGATCCCGAGTGCAAGAGCTCTGAATTCAGCTTCAGCGTTGCTTCTTGATACCACAGATTGTTTTTGCTTCTCCAAGTGACTAGGTTTCCCCAGACATAAGTGCAATAGCCAGAAGTCGATCATCGGTCTGAGACATCCCTTGCCCAGTCTGCGTTTGAATACACTTCTATACTTCGATCATTATTCCTTTGAAACAGTAGCTATTTGCCTGGAGTCATATTGAGGTATCTCAAAATTTTGTAGACTGCATTCATGTGTTCTTCTGCAGGGTTGTTCATGAATTGGCTAACAACACCAACAGAAAAACCAATATTGGGTCGTGTGTGTGAGAGATAGATGAGTCGCCCCGCGAGTCGCTGATATCTCCCCCTATCCACAGGTATGCTATTTTTCTCAGTGTCGATCTTCCTGTAGGGATCCATTGGAGTTAGCCAATGTTTGCAACCGAGATATCAGCGACGGGTTTGCAACCGAGCATACATGTTTCCATCAACAGGTCCAATGTATATTTCTGTTGTGACACAAATATTCCTCGTTTTGATCGAGCTAGTTCCATGCCGAGAAAGAACTTTGTGTTTCCGAGGTCTTTGGTTTCGAATTCCCGAGAGAGAAGCTTTGTCAGGTTTGTGAGTTCTTCTTCGTGATTTCCAGTGAGGATGAAATCGTCGATGTATACGATTAGAATTGCAATATTCTTTTCGGGAGAAGTTTTCACTAAGAGAGTGTGATATGTCTGATACTGAGTATACCCGTGTTTTGTCACTGTTTTTGCAAATCTATCGAACCATGCTCGGGGAGATTGTTTAAGGTCGTACAATAATTTTTGGAGTTTGCAGACTTTGTTGTTTGGAAAGGATACTTCTAGTCCGGGAGGTGCTTCCATGTAAACTTCTTCTTCCAAATCGCATTTAGGAAAACATTTTTCACGTCGAGTTGACGTAGTTGTCAGTCTTCATTTGCCTTAAGTGAGAGAAGGATTCTGATGATGTTAAATTTGGTCATGGGGGCAAAGGTTTTTTGCTAATCAATATCATAGGACTGTTAAAAACATTTTGCTATGAGACGTGTTTTTAATCTCTCAATTGTACCATCTGCCTTATATTTAACTTTGAAAATTCATTTGCAGTCGATTGCTTTCTTTCCCTTTGGCAAGTCTGAAACAGTCCATGTATCATTCTTTTGTAGGGCTCTTAACTCCTCATTGATGGCCGCTTTCCACCTCAGGTGTTTGAGAGCTTCATCAATTGTGTTTGGGACTTGTGTATTGTCGAATGTAGTGACATAGACTCGGTACGCTGAAGATAGTCTTTCATAGGACACAAAGTTGGAAATCGGATGCATCGTGTGTTTGTACTTGAGTGGAGGACGAATGGACCTAACACCTTTCCTTAAAGCAATTGGAATGTCGGAGTCATCAATCATAGGTATAGAAGATTCATGCTCAAGTGTGTCCGTACCTGAGTGGATTTCTATAGGAGTTGGATCAGGTTCTGACTCTTGGATTGGTGATGGGTGTGTTGGGTGATCTATGTGCAAGTTGGACACTTGAGGACTAAACAGAGACTGATTGTTAGGTACATTTTCACATGAGTTGGATGAACTTGCTGAATCCGAGTAGGGAGATAATGAGTTCGGTTCAAGGGACAAGAATTTGATGTGTGGTGGTATGAACTCGTTGTCCCCCCAAGACTGATATTCCCTTAAAGTCTCCCACTGAATATTAGAATTGGGATAGTAAGACTGATTTTCAAAGAATGTGAAAGACTGATTTTCAAAGAATGTGACATTCATAGTGTTGTAGGTTTTTCTTATGAGAGGAGAGTAGCACTTATACCCTTTTTGAAGAGGCGAGTAGCCGAAGAAAATACATTTAATAGATTTGGGGTCAAGTTTGTTGCGATTGTCTGAATGAATGTGAACAAATGAGGAGCAACCAAATACGTTGGTAGGTAGATTTTGGGTAATTGTCTTGGTGTGGGGAAATGATTTGAGGAGTTGGAGTAGACTTTGAAATTTGAGGACCCAAGAAGGCATCCTGTTAATGAGGTAGGTTGCAGTGGATACAGCGTCACCCCAAAAAATCTTAGGCACGTTAGAGAAAAACTTGAGGCAGCGGGCCACCTCGAGAAGGTGGCGGTTCTTGCGTTCGGCGATCCCATTTTGTTGAGGAGTGTCGACGCAAGAACTGAGATAGATGATGTCTTTAGAGGATAGATAAGAGTCGAGGACGGAAGCGAAGTACTCCTTTGCATTATCAGTCTTGAGTGTCTGGATGAAGGTTTGGAATTGTGTTTGGATCATTGAGTAAATTGTTCAAATATGTGACCGACTGCAGATTTATTTTTCATAAGAAATAGCCAAGTTAATCGAGTGTGATCATCAATAAAGGAGACAAACCACCGAGTCTTGGTAAAGGTTGTAACACGGGACGGGCCCCAGATATCGCTGTGAATGAGTGTAAAGGGCCGGAAAGAGGTGTAACCAACACGTGGAAATGACGTGTGAGTGTGTTTGACAAGTTGACAAAATTCACATTAAAAAAAACGAACATCTTTATTGATAAATAAATTTAAAAATATTTTTGCAAAATACATAAATTTTGGATGGCCGAGATGAAAATGTCATAACATGATCTCGAAATTTTTACTGACACTTGAATTGAAGACATAATGATGGCTACACAAATGTCTGCAGCGAGGTCGTGGTGGTGAAGTATCGTTGATGACGTAAGCACATCTCAGCATTGTCAATCGTCATCCTCGAGTCCGCATCCCGAAATTCACACATGGTAGGGAAAAATTTAGCAATACACCTCAGATCACTAGTCAACTTTCCGATTGATATTAAATTGCAATTTAAAGTAGGAACATGAAGCACATATCAGAGTAGAATGTTTTGGGTGATGCGCACGGAGCCAAAGCCGGTGACGAGCCATCGGCAACGCAGATGGTGGAGTTGTTTCCGCACGACATATAGTCATGGAGAAGGGAGACATCGCCAGTCATGTGATGAGAAGCGCCAAAATCGATGATCCACTGACCGAGAGATTCTTGATTGACTGTGAAGGCATGGTAGAACGTACCTTGATGGGCGAGCAGGTCGGTGATGGGGTTGAGAACCAGATCATGTGATTTGTCGATCAGTTTGTGCAGCAAATCTAGTTGTTCTTTACTGAATGGACTGGGCGCTGGTGCAGGAAGGTAATCGGCAGCGACGACGTTGTTGGCACGGGGAGCGCGATCAGACCGAGGCTTCCAATCGGCTGGCTTTCCATGAAGCACCCAACACGTGTCTTTATTATGGTCTGGTTTGCGGCAATAGTCGCACTAGGGACGGCCTTTGTGTGATGGGTTGTCGCTGTGTCGAGGCGGAGGAACTCGAGCTACAAGGGCGGATGCGTCAACAGAGAGATTGGGCGAGGTGGAGATAGACCCAAACATGACTTTCTGGCGGCTTTCTTCGCGGCGAACCTCAGAGAAGGCCTCACGAATGCTCAGTAGTGATTTGAAGCTTTATACACGAGAGAAGACATTATCGAGAGAGTTGTTGAGGCCGAGAAGGAATTTGAATATCATTTTTTGCTCGATGATCAGACGGTATAAGTTGGAGTCCGGAGTGCATGACCAGGCATGGACTTCATACATGTCAACCTGTTGCCAGTAACGTGAGAGGGCATTAAAATACTGAGTCACAGATTGATCACCTTGGCGAAGATCGTGGAGAATTGACTCGATCTCGAAAAGCTTGGATGTGTTATCTGAGTGAGAGTATGTCTCTCGAGCAGCATCCCAAATACTCTTGGTCGTGTCGTAGTGAAGAAAATTTTCACCGATGCGTTGATCATGAAATTGATTAACCACGACATGATCATATAGTTTTCTGCATTTCATATTCGAAATTTTGGTTCATCCTTGGTCAGAGCGACGACATCACCGGTGATATAGTCGTCATTGCCTCTGCCGCAGATAAACATCATGATTGATTGTGACCACTGGAGGTAGTTCTGGTCGTTGAGTTTGTGGCCAGTGATGAGGGAGGAAGAGTCATCGATTCTAGTTGAAACAGGGGCAGGTGAGACGGATGATATTTCTTGGGAGGGTGAAGAAAAAGTCGTCGTATCGATAAAGATTGGTATGACTCTGATACCATGAAAATATATGAGATGACTTAATTTTATTGTGAAAAGAGGGGTATAAATACCCATTACATGACTTACTGGTAAGGAAAACAATAAAAACAGAATACAGTAGAAAAAAAAAAATAATAACAAAATATAAAAGACAGCTAATCTATCTAATTTAAAGAGAGAAATAAATAGAGATTCTCAAAATCCCTCATATAATTTATAACCCTCTAAATATAGAGTTATAACCAATATAATAATTAGTATTTTTTAGATCTTTCAACAGAATTAGACAACGAATTCCCTAATGCAACAACCCAGATCTGACATCTTTTTCTTTACCTCTTCAACAGTGAGGTGAGTACTACCTCCCCATTTGCGCTCAACTAACTCAGCATGATGAGGAGCTAAAAGATAGTTCTTTTCAGCAATTTCAACAACCTGAAACCCCTTAGAATTCTCAGGAAGCACTTTCTTCGCTCTGTTGAGAAATGCAATAGGTAATACATCATCAACGAGAGTTCGAGTAATGAAAAGAGCCAATACTTCAACTGCATCAAGTATGCCAACTGCCGAATCCTCTGCCGACTCAAGAAGTATAATAAAACCTTGGCTAATCTGACATGCGCTTATTACATNCCATCATCAACAACAGCTCGAGTAATGAAAAGAGCCAATACTTCAACTGCATCAAATATGTCAACTGCCGAATCCTCTGCCGACTCAAGAAGTATAATAAAACCTTGGCTAATCTGACATGCGCTTATTACATAAGCATAAAGAGCCGAAAGTAAAACTGAAGCCATTTCTTTCTCCTTGGCATGCCTATCCATTGCCATAGAAATCAATTTCTTAATAAAATAATGATGATACTCTTCCAAACAAAGATCTCTGAGGTCGGAAGCCTCAAGCTCAACATCTCCTGTGGTGAAATACTCCTCAATGATTGATGTCACAGCCCTTTTGTAGTCATCAAGTGGGGAAGAAAAAGTTGCACCTACTAACTAATAAAGCTCCATACCGCTGTCATAATTTGGATCATTACGATCAAGGGGTGCTGCCGAACCAGTATCAAGGAGTTTACCCCATGTTCCTGTGGAGAGAGAGAGAGAGGCGGCGAAGAACAGAATCAGGAAGGGAAGCGACTTCATCTAGATTGGATCTGAAACCNGTGATACTCATCCATCCAAACAAAGATCTCTGAGGTCGGAAGCCTCAAGCTCAACATCTCCTGTGGTGAAATACTCCTCAATGATTGATGTCACAGCCCTTTTGTAGTCATCAAGTGCACCTACTAACTGATAAGGCTCCTTACCGCTGTCATAATTTGGATCATTACGATCAAGGGGTGCTGCAGAACCAGTATCAAGGAGTTTACCCCATGTTCCTGTGGAGAGAGAGAGAGAGAGGCGGCGAAGAACAGAATCAGGAAGGGAAGCGACTTCATCTAGATTGGATCTGAAACCTCAAATGTATGTATTAATTTGATTGCCAAAATACTGTACATTCCAGCTTCCGAGCAGCGGCGCTTATATCCAGCTCTTGAGATATGCTTATAAAAACAATGAATTAGTTAAAAAACTAAGGACATTGGAGAACTTTTTGAAGTTCAAAATCGCCCCTTGGGGCAGAGGAAGAGAAGTTAACGTTGGAAAAGATGTCTCAAAACTCTCAAGCAGATTCTCGAGGATGAGAATGTTGTAAAGCTCCACAAACTGTTCTTTAGAATTTGATTCATTCTGTCCACGTCACGTGCATGCGTCCAGAAAGAATATTGCACCCCTGCGAAATTTAAACCAGAATTTCTGCAGGAAATAGCCGTCATCATCATATGAAAACCATCAAGAGAACGAACAAAATTTGGAGGAAAAGCTGTCTTNGGGACATTGGAGAACTTTTTGAAGTTCAAAATCGCCCCTTGGGGCAGAGAAAGAGAAGTTAACGTTGGAAAAGATGTCTCAAAACTCTCAAGCAGATTCTCGAGGATGAGAATGTTGTAAAGCTCCACAAACTGTTCTTTTAGAATTTGATTCATTCTGTCCACGTCACATGCATGCGTCCAGAAAGAATCTTGCACCCCTGCGAAATTTAAACCAGAATTTCTGCAGGAAATAGCCGACATCATCATATGAAAACCATCAATAGAACGAACAAAATTTGGAGGAAAAGCTGTCTTTTGCTGCTTAGCTGCAGCCAAACAACATCCTTTTTAAAGCCAAGACTTGTAGTGAGGCTCTTATAAGAAGTCTTTCAGAATTTCTGTAAGGCTGAATAACTGGCAATCTAAGGGGAGTAGTCCACCTTACCGGTCGATTCACTGAAGCAATAATCTTTGCAGAATCACCATGCCATTTCATGATGCTTCGTACAGCTTGAAACATCTCTCCCAAAGCATTCAAAGTGACCTTAGCTGCATAGCAAGACACACGAAANATCGATTCACTGAAGCAATAATCTTTGCAGAATCACCATGCCATTTCATGACGCTTCGTACAGCTTGAAACATCTCTCCCAAAGCATTCAAAGTGACCTTAGCTGCATAGCAAGACACACGAAAGAGCAACCTATCATCAGTGATTTTTCCTTTTTCTATCAATCTCCTTTTTATTTGCTCTCTGGCACCAACATTCTTTGCCACATTATCCATATAATCCAATGGTAGAAAAGGATGTGGTACTGCAAAAGTTGCTAGCTCAAGTCCAGCACCCAACTCCATCAAAAGATCATCGGCAACTGCAACGGCGCCGCCTTCAGGGATCCACATCTTTCCGTCGATCTCCTCGCAGCAGAGAACCCTAGGTTGGACTGCCACCGTGGCGTTGGCGTCCTCGCCGAAACTGATCTGCGAGGTCACAATCTGATCGGGGCCATAGGAGGCGGCGGTAGCANCCGAAACTGACCTGCGAAGTCACAATCTGATCGGGGCCATAGGAGGCGGCGGTAGCAGCTTCAGGGAGGAAGCGAGAGCGGCGGTGCTCATGGCGGACAGAATGCGCCGAGGAATAGATCATGGTGGGCGAGCGAAGCGGAGCTCGGTATTTAAAGCCGGGTGAAGGGAACGAGGGTGGCTTCCATTGGATGCTATCTAAATGAGATAACAATAAAATAGAAAGTTAACTAAAATCTACTTAATTAATCATGCAATATAGTCATTTATTATAAGCTTTTATATTAATTTTAATTTTATTATTATATGCTATAAAAAATAGGTCGCATTTATTGATTTTTTTTTTAATCAATTGTTTTATATTCTTTTTCTTTTTTAAATAATTTTTTTTTCAATTTAAATTTCAGTCATGATTTAAGACGAACTCAAAATGTATTTGAGTTTTTCTCGAATCAAACATATGAANACTATAAAAAATAGGTCGCATTTATTGATTTATATTTTTTTATTTTAATCAATTGTTTTATATTCTTTTTCTTTTTTAAATAATTTTTTTAAATTTAAATTTCAGTCATGATTTAAGACGAACTCAAAATGTATTTGAGTTTTTCTCGAATCAAATATATGAATTTAGAGTAAATATTAAGTTTGATTGAAAGGATCTTATAAGGTCAAAATGTGCTCGAAGCATAAAGTTATGTTTCTAAGCTAGAAAGGGTTGCGTAGGGTACTTACAAACTTATAAGAATTCAACTCGAGCTTCAATAATTTGACCCCAATCAACTCAACCAAGGTTTGAGGATTCAAGGTCAAATACATGAAACTACAAAAAGTTACGAGATGATTTAGTTTCTAACATGTGTGGGTCTCGTCACTAGTCTTCTAAGAGAGCTACTAAGAAATCATGGGTTATATCCAACATTCTAGAGGGAGGAAAAGTAATACCTTATAAAAGTGAGGCCAACATACCCTAATTTTAGCAATAAGTTGGTGTGAGAGCAAATTGTTATGTTTTGTGTCTTATGTTTGTTTTGTCTTATTTACTAGTTATATATATTTGTTTATGGCTTGTTCAACTCGTCATACTGAATGTTAACGCAACTAGTCTTCTTTTGTGAATTGTGAATGCCTTTTTTTTATGTTATGATTTGCTAAGTTAGTATTGTAAGGGCTTCAACAAGCTTGTGATGTGTTAATTTTGTTTTGTAAAGCGTTGCGGTGGCTTTTGTGGCATACATAAGTTTACTTTCCCTGTTGACTCTTTTAGAGTTATGATGTTGTATTAATTGTTCAATAGTGGGCGTGTGGACTATCAAAATAAAAGGATGAACTATGAAACGAGGAACAACAAAAAAATGAACAACAAATGGATGAACAAGGAAAGGATGAGAAACGAGGATGAACACCATAAATCTCAAAGAACGAGCAAAGATATCCATATGATATGGTTGACGAACTAGTTGCTTTAGGTATAGGACTGGATATCCATCTTTCATTCTTTGTTGTCTTCATTCTGTGTTGTTTTATTTTTTCTTGTCATCGATTAGAATTCTGCTCATTTTTTTAGGTTTGTTGATGATGTTTGCTTTTGTCTGGATTTATTGATAAGCACTTTAAGGACTAATTTTTCTATTCAATTTAACTCAAATTTAACTTTTCTAAATCAATATTCATAACTACAACAATAAAATAAAAATAACGTGTTGCATTCACATCTTAGAAGCATAACTACATCTAAAAATAAAATTGAATAAAATAAAATAAAATAAAATTAGAAATCTTTTCGATTCAGAAATAGTCACAAAAAGAACACATTTAGACATATGCATCCATATTAAAGTTTTCCTTTGTTTTTAAAACTCTTGCTTATTATACAAAAAGAGTGATTTGTCCTTTGAGAATCAGTCCTATAGAAGGAGTTTGTCTTTTCATACCGACTTGGATGATAAAGTAATCTTTTATGCATTCACCATTAAGCAGTCTTTTTCTCACTTGATATTAAAAGTTAACAAATAAAACATATGAGTGTGACAAGCAAAAACATATATAAATTTAAAATTTTAAAAAAAAATATTTTCATTAACCATAAGATATTGCAAACAATTCATATTTAGACTTCTTCATTTTATAATCAAGTTGTAAGACATGTTTTTATTAATAAATCACAGTCTATTTTATCTTGCATTTCTTGAGACTGGTCATTAATGATTTTATTGCTATTTTTTGGGTTCAGATGACAATCTTATCCAATCGAGGTTGTAAGTTCAGTCAAGTTGGACTTGCCCGGTCCTTTATGAAATCATGCTATATGTTTTTTTTTAAATTTTTTTGTTATATTTTACTTTAGATTTGCTTTTGAGGTTCTACTTTTTTCGCGGATATGACATTTAGTCTTAGGATTCTAAGTTTACTCGTCTAATTATGACATAAATCTTCACATCGTAGGTTTTCTCATTATGGAATATCGCGTGATATAATTTCTATTATTCTAATAAAATGTCAATTCAAATATTAAAAATCTATTCAATTTGATAAATGATAAAGCCAAATAATTGGATAATTGAAGTGTTTTTATTAGAAAAGATAAGAGTCACACTCAGTTTTATTCGAAAGCAAAAAGATACAACTTAACCTTAAAAAACAAAATAAAAAACAACAAAATTAAAGAGAAGACGTACAAAAAAAGAGCCACAATACAAGATGAAGCTCGAAAAAATATATAGACAGAAAACACAGCAATATTAAAAACACATTAACTCTAACATTTGGAAGAAGAAGAGGAATACCACTTGAATCAACACCAAACAATCTCAAGAAAATCCAAGATCCAAATAATCCTCCAAAAATGTAAGACAACTCCAACATATGGAAGAAGGAGAAGAACAATATGGATCAATAACAGACGACACTACTACAATCAACAACACACAACACGACTTACAATAACAACGAACAAGATCTAACCATAAGCTCGAATACAAGATAAATAAAAAACTGACAAAATATGGATTTAAAACATATATCCCATGAAGAAGAGTCAAAACAAAAAGTTCAGTCAAACCCAAAACCAGAGTGGCAAGAAATGCGGCATTGAAAATATAGTTCAGTCAAATCCAAAATAAAACTAAGCAACTCCAAATAATACCCCAATAATATAAGCAATAAACTATTTGGATGCCTAATTCAATGCAACGAATACGAAATAACTCTATAAACACCTCAAATATTAGTTATGATTTTCATCAAATGTTTGAAACATAATTTTCATCCAAATTTAATGAAAAAGAGAAATGTAAATAAGAACATCATGAAAGAATTTCTAAAGGTTGACAAAGTTAGAGGGTAAAGAATGAGAATAATTGAAATATTACTCAGACTCTCATATCATATGACATTTCATAGTTTTTTCTAATTTGGATTATGAAAAAACGCATTTCACTTTTGGTCTTTTCGATTTGAAATTTCAAACGCACGTAATAATTTTTCTCCACGGGGGCCGACAAATATGAAATTCTCGCATTTTAGGGTATGTTTGGGGTAGTTGCAGTTTTTTAGCTTTTTGGTTGCAGCTGCACTGCCATAGGAAGCTGTTGAGGGGAAGCTGCTGCGTGGAAGTTGTCTGTCTATTTGTTGCAGCTGTGTAAAAACAACTGTGGGGCAGTTGTTTCTAGAAAATGACAATTCGGCCCCTGGCAATTTTGCTTGTAGGATACCCCCACGAGCAGGTCCAAAGCTCTCAAGCATGTCGTTTTCATGCAAAAGCTTGCACTTTATTTTCAATATCTTAGAAATATGAAAAATGTTCAAATTAATTGCATTAATTTTACATAAATTTTGAGACATAAAATTAAACTGATATAGCACAAATGCAGCTATCGACAACAAATCAAATATATAAAAATAAAAAAGAATTGTTCTCTGTTGGAATCCCCTTATCAAACAATTTTCCCTAAAATTTGATATCCCATCATCAACTAACCAAAGCTTAAGCTGGTTCGTCTTTCAAATCCCAGAAAGAGGCGATCATTTTCTGTCCGGACACCTTACGTACCTCTATGTGCGTTGCAGGGTATTCTTGAGTTTTTTTCAAGTTATTTTTGGGTTATTTTCAATAATACCAAAATAACCCAGAAATAAAGACCGTGGGTTATTTCTGGGTTATGTCGGAATTATTGAAAATAACTCAGAAATAACCTGAAAATAACTTAGGAATACCCTACGCAGTATGTAGAGCTACGTCAAGAGCCCGCACAAAAAAAATTTTTGAACAAAGAGAACATATTTAATAGACAATAAATTCATTCTCGATAGGGATGCTTTTGCCGTGCCTCAGAATCCGGAGTCGGGCGAAGGACCCTTAGCTTCATTCGCGGTTTACCATACCGTAAGTGATTTAAAATTTGAATTATTGGTTCCCCCGGAGCAACATCAAACTAACGGTCGAATCCGAACCAGACTTCTTCTTCCGAACTCTCCTCCCCGCTCCCTTGGCGTCTCTCCCAATCTCTCTCATTAGCTCCTCAATGGAATCTCCCATGACCAGAACCCGATCCACCACTTTCCCCTCATCCCACATCAGGGTTCTTCTCAGAGTTAGGCCCTTCTTGCCCCAAGAGATCGAGAAAGACGGAAGCAAGCCGATCTCCTGCATCTCACTTATCAGTCAGGCAGGCGAAGAAGTCACTGTACATCTCAAAGATCAAAGAACAGTGTAAGAAATCTCTCTTTCTTACTTCTCCCTAAACTCGATTTTAAATCTCTGCGCGATCCTGAGTCTTCTTCGCCACGTTAATCTGCAGCCGAAATGAGTGGTACAAACTGGATTCTTTCTTCGGGCAAGAAGATCCGATTAATCAGATTTTCAGTGAGGAGATTAGCGCTGCTATTCCAGAGATCTTTCATGGCCGCAACACAACTGTCTTCGCCTATGGAGCAACAGGAAGTGGAAAGACGTACACCATGCAGGTTTCAATGAACTAAGATCTGCTTTTTATTATCAATAAATTGAGTTTCCATGAAACGTAATGGCTGATGAAGCAGGGTACAGAAAATGAACTTGGTCTCATTCCCTTGTCCATGGAAGCCATCTTGTCTTTAAGCAAGAAAACGCAGAGCACAGTGGAGATTTCGTATTACGAAGTTTATATGGATCGGTGCTACGATTTGTTGGAACCCAAAGCGAAGGAGATAATGCCCCTAGAGGATAAGAATGGCAGAGTTCAGCTCAAGGGGCTTTCTCTGGTAAGCGCTTCACGCTTCCATTGTTCTTGAGAAAGTTGGAGAAAAACTATGGTTTTTATGGTTTTCTTTGGTAATTCGTAGGTTCCTGTGTCCTCCATGGAGGAGTTCTATGAAGCTTTCTCCATTGGCGTGCAGAGAAGAAAGGTTGCTCATACTGGACTTAATGATGTTTCTAGTCGCAGCCACGCTGTTCTTGTTATTGCAGTTAACAATGGAGGTGTTAAGGGAAAGCTCAACCTTATTGACTTAGCAGGTCTTTAAAAAATTGTTCTTTTTGTGAGATTTTGATTTGATTTTCTGTTCTAAATATTATTTAGGGGGCTGTCTGGTAATGGATTTAGAGGAGAATTTAGGCAGGATTTAAGCGGAATCTTGCTAGACGATTATTTTGGATGTTGTAAATCGTGCTTTGGATTTAAGGCGGTAACTGCCAAACAATTTTCTAGATTTAAGGGATTTACTAAATTCATTGCTAGACAGTTTTCAGGATTTAACCCATTCAGGATTAAGTAAATATGAATATACTGGATTTACTAAATCCTAATAATTCAAATCTCATCTGCTGTCAGACAACCCCTTAATGTTACGGAATCTTCGAGTTATCCAGGTAATGAAGATAATAGAAGGACGGGCAATGAAGGGATAAGAGTTCAGGAGAGCGGGAAGATAAACCAGAGTTTATTTGCTTTGTCTAATGTTATATATGCTTTGAACAACAATGAAACAAGAATTCCCTTTAGAGAGAGCAAATTGACACGGATATTGCAGGATTCACTTGGAGGAGATAGCCATGCTTTCATGATTGCTTGCCTTGTAAGTGCTTACTTACTTATTTTTTTTTAATTTTATTTGGAAGATTCACATATATACCACTAAATTCCCATGTATTTACATAACTGACACTTGAACTTCAAGTTTCTGCAAAGTTCATGCGTAAGATATGTGAATACATGGGAACTGAGTGGTATGTATGTAATGCCACTTTTCATGATTGCTTGCCTTGTAACTTTTGCACTTGAACTTCAACTCTTTGCAAAGTTCATGCGTAAGATATGTAAATACATGGGAACTGAGTGGTATGTATGTAAATGCCCCTTTTCATGATTGCTTGCCTTCTAAATTAATGACTTGAGATTTGGGTTTCTATAATGCTTTACGTTTATGATTTTATTGTTCATGATTCAAGATTTCAAGGTTGGTGAGTAATACAACACCATCAAAGATGACAGACTCTGTTAGCATCAGGATTGGTTTTAACTTGGATTATGACATCGCCATGATGAGAGCTAGGCAACATAATAGAACTTTTTATGGAGAAATTTCAACACAAATTATGCCAAAATTCATTTACTAGCATACATTGTTTTATCAATTACTTACATAAGAAACATTCCTTGGAATGTTAACCCAACTATATCTAAAATTTGAGGCTTATTATCAGTAATAAACACCTCTAAGAGTGAGTCACAATATACAACAAGGGCATTTACATAAATGCCACACAGTTCTTAGTGAAATACACTTTTTCATGCACAAGTTTATGTTGCCAAGGTGTTATAAGTGTAAATGGCAAACTTCGGCTGTTAGATATGGTAAAAACATAAGAATTATGCCATATGTAAATTTCTCTAAAATATATCTATAAAAATGGAATTATAAAGATATCCCATATTGTAATTACACCTTTTCAATACATTGACTAAACCAGCTTATTGTTCCTTATTCATAATTTCCTTCACTTATTTTTTCCAAGTTAGAATTTCATATATATATATCTATATATATCTATATATATGTATGTGTATATGTGTGTGACAAACTAAGCAAAAAAGAAGTCTACATAGCTTATAAATAATTAAGAAGTGAAGTTGCAAACATACCATTAATAAATCATCGCATCCAACCCGAAATGAAGCCATTAATATTATGTGCGGATGATGATCCTGTGTTCAACTGCTGATCCATACAGATTGGACTAAACCTGAAAAAAACATGAGAAAAGCAAGCAATTCTTAGATATTATTAGAATGGAAGCACGCCAAGAATAAAGGACTACCACTGAAAATAGTAAAATATATATATATAATTTGAATTTATATTGATATATAAAGCATTAATTAAAATTTATATTACACTCATCACAAAGTAAATTCTCAATCTTTGAGAAGCGATCAAATAAAAAATTGGGGAATTTACATACATGCCACACGGTTGTTACATATATATCTTGCCTTGTAACTTTTGCATTTATATCACTCAAATGCAAAAAAATCAAAAGTTTGGATGTTGGATACATCAATACATAAAAGACATGAAAATCTTCCTCTTAAAAAACCAAAATTGGTCAGCCTAGTCCACGCCTAATAGAGCTCTAGAAACTTACATCAGAGCATTGTGTAGTAACAAGAGTATCTTGTTATCTTGATCATAGTTCCTAATTTTTTTGTCTTGATTCAGAATCCTGGTTCATATCAAGAGGCTGTCCACACAGTCAGCCTCGCCGCCCGCTCTCGACAGATCGTAAACCATTCTGGTTCAGTCAAAAGGAAAGAAAACCCGAACGAATTGGTCGACATGGAAGCAAAGCTAAGAGCTTGGCTTGAATCCAAAGGGAAGATAAAGAGCATCCAAAGAATGAATGGACTTTGTTCTCCTCTTCCGCGAAGAACTCCAATCTCTGTTAGTTATTCAAAGAATTTGGGAGCTAATTGCAGTACTGTAAAAGCAAAGAATGCTGAAGGCCTTCCTGTTACTAGTAAGGGGAGGTAAATGTTTTTGGGAAGATTTACATTAAGTACCACTCAATTCCTATGTATTTACTTATCTAACACCTAAACTTCATTTTTTACATATATATATTGCCTTTTCAATGCATGAAAAGG